>JBBMKC010132166.1:0-16014 GCA_037834085.1 Bipalium vagum
CAAAATGACTCTTCCTTGGTCAACAAGATAATATGGTCAGACGAGAGTAAGTTCATGCTCAATGGAGTTGTTAACCACCACAATTACTGCTATTGAGCCTACTCTAACCCTAAAATAACAATTCTTGTTAAAAACTCCAGGGTCGGGATAACGGTGTGGTGTGGTTCACAAGGTATCATTGGGTCATACTTCTTTCAAGATACGGTAACTGGTGAGTCATACCTGGAGATGGTGGAAAAGTTTTTATGGCCTAGAATAACAAAAGGTTGTAAGTACTTACAACACTATGGGGCACCTGCGCACTATTCGCAAAAAGTCAGGAACTGGCTAGACAAAAAGTTCCCAAATCGCTGGATTGGAAGACAAGGTCCAATTGAGTGGCCTTCTCGTTCGCCCGATCTAACTACGCCAGACTTCTTGTGGGGATATCTAAAACAAAATCTGTACAGAGATAGACCTCATACAATCGCTGAGCTCAAGGATAAAATCAGCCATGTTTGTAATGAAGTAGATACTGGAATGTGTTAGCAAGCATGTCTAAATGTAATGTCTCGATTAAGCCATTGCCTAGCTATCAACGGGCGTCAAATTATATAATTATATATTGTATTTGTTTTTAAATATATGTTATTCAAATAAAAAAGTATTACCTACTTTATATCTTTATTGTTTGTTAAAATATTTAAAATGAAACTATGTAAACATACATTACAAACACCCTGTATAATATAATAATTTCTAAAACTTTTAATTAATCCTTATCTATAGTAAAAATAAAACATTTATTTTTGTAGTTATTTATTTAGACCACTTAAAGGATAATTAATTATTCAGCTCATGCAACTTAAAAGCTTCCGGTCTATCCATTACCTAATAAAGAGATGGAATATTTATTGGCTACTCTATATAATACGATACGAGAGAGTCAGTTGAAATTTTGAACTCGAGGTTGAAAAGGAAGAATTAAACTCCTTTGTCTCGTCGTGGAGACAGAAATAGCAATTAGAGGCTATTGATGGAAATAGCCGTCTCGAAGCGTAGGAATTGGTGATCGTAGCCGAATCTCTGCGACTATATAAAGAGACGGCTATACCTGCCAATTTGCTAAAAACGCTAATAGATCAGACTAACAGAGGACGCTCATTTACGAAAGCTACAACTAGCAGGACGACTACGAGCCGACGCAAGGATATTAGGTATTTTTCCGTGGATATGACAACGCAGAAGGATTTCACAAGGTGACCCAGTGAGGTTGGGAACCCATAGGCCGGGGTTCCCTTGTCGCTCTTGGTGAGACCGTTGATATTTTCTTTTTGTATTGATTTTGTGTCACTTTCAAAGAATTTTCCTTTGTGGTTCTCTCTCTCTTCTCTGTAATTTTAATAGTAGTGTGTTTATTTTATTATTATTTCTGTTGTTGGACTTATTAGAGATTTTTCGAGGTGATCGCTATATTGGGATTGAGTTTTTGTCAATAAAGTTTTATTGGTGACGTTTTGATTCAGTTCTTATGGTGCGGATACAGTATTATTGGTGGTGTTTTGATTCAGGTAAAGTTTGAGAGGGAAAGAACACAACCTTTTATAAAAGTTAGGAGTTACGAGCACACGAGTACACCTTACTACGTCAACGTATAATAGTAACACTTCAGTAATTATTTGTGACGTTTATTTTTCATTTGGTAGTTATCGAGTAAATTTGTTATTTTTATTTTGCCCGCAAAGCGAAAGGACAAAAGGAAAAACATTGCAGTCAGAAGGAAAATAAAAGGCGGTGGGAACTACGGATAAGAATAAAAAATTGGTTAATATTCTTGGGAATATTAACAAAAGAATAGTAATGTGACTGTTATCTTCAGATATTGTTTATTTACTGGACGGTTTTACCAAAGGTTAAATCGTTTCACAAATTAAATAAATTTTCAATTATTTTTACAAAACTCATTTTAGAGAATCAGAATCAAAACAAAATTTGAATTTCTAAATATTGTATTAATAAAAAAAATCAAGAATCAATAAATATATTTGAATTTTTAAACAATTAAATAATTATTAAAATCAATTTTTAAAATTCCATATTTAGTTTCATGAAAAAGAAATTTTAATCTACTACAATATAATATTTAATGGTATATTAGAAAGAGAATTTCTAACAAGGAAGTTAATCAGAACTATTTCAGATATTAAATGTGAAACGTTAAAGTTATTTGAAACTATTTTAAAAAGATATTTTGTGTTCTTTAATGAAGTAACAGTTGGGAATTAAACAACAGGTACAATTATTAATGTTTATAATGATCATAATTAAGATGGAAAAAATATTACTAATTACGAATTAATTTAATTTTTAAATATTTATAATTAAGTCAATTTAAAGAAATTATTAAAATATATTTAAAGAAACAAAAATAAAAAAGTGATAATATTATAGAGATATTAAATAAGAAATTATAGACATAAATTATTAAAACTTTTTATTATTGAAAGTCTTTAACTAATAATTAATATAATTATATAATTTCTAAAATATTTTTATAAATTTATCTAAGCTTTGATTCTAATAATCGTATTTAATCCCCAGCATTATATTTTTTGATTCACCTAATTGATTTTTAATAAAATAATTAATTTTATAAATTTATGAATAGATTTTTAATTAATAACTTTTTAAAAAGATTTGTTTAACTAGGTTTTATTTAAGAATAACGGCAATCTAGAAAAAGTGTGTTAAATATTCAAATTCGGTTTTAACTTAATTAATCATTTTCAGTAATAAAAATGGCAATGCATATTCCCACAGCTCCTGGATATCTTTCGATGATGAAAGAAGGATCAAAAGTATTATTTTTAACTCTTCCAATAAGATCGTTAATTAATTTTGCATAGTTTTTCCAAGGTTTAGAAGAATCCGTATTTCGAAATATCCAGGCTTGCGTAGCACTTGGTGAAACAACATCCACAACATTTGGCCCTCGAGGCATGAAAAAAATGGTTATTAATCATATCGGTAAGAAATTTGTTACCAAGGACGCTGGTACAATCCTTAGAGAATTGGAAGTTGAACATCCTGCTGCAAAACTTATGGTGATGGCTGCTCAACAACAAGAACAGGAATCTGGTGAAGCCACAAACTTCGTAATCCTTTTCTGTGCAGCTCTGTTGGACAAAGCAGAACATTTATTGAGAATGGGATTGTCAGTGCCAGACGTGACAGAAGGATATGAAATTGCTGCCAAGTATTGCTTGGAAATTCTGAAGGATTTAGTTGTTGGAAAAGTTTCCGATTTGAGAGACAAAGAAACCGTTGGTAAAATCATCAGATCATCTGTTAATTCGAAAATATCTGGTGATAACAGTCACATTGCCGACCTCGTCACAGATGCATGCAGTATGGTTTTTGTATTATTTTTAAATATATTTTATCATGAATCTTTTTTTAGTTCGTGTCCTGCCAGATTCTTCGTACTTCAACGTGGATCACATTCGAGTAGTCAAAATTTTGGTAGGTTTTATTTTGTCTAATGAGATTGATCCTTGAATTTGATTGGTTTATTATAATATTGATTTAATTTGATCAAATAGGGAAGTGGTGTTAATTCTTCGACTCTTTTCAATGGAATGGTATTTACAAAAGACGTACAAGGAACTGTCAAATCATCCAAAGACGCCAAAGTCGTAGTCTATTCTTGCGCATTCGATCAATTGCAAACCGAGACCAAGGGAACCGTTTTGATCAACACAGCTAAAGAACTTATGGATTTCAGTAAAGGAGAAGAGATTCAAATGGAAGATCGAGTTCGGGAAATTGCTGAGTCCGGCTGTAAAGTAATCGTTACTGGCGGCAAGGTTGGCGAGCTCGCTTTGCATTATGCCAACAAATACAAATTGATGGTCGTGAAACTGAACAGCAAATTTGACGTTCGACGAGTGTGTCAGATAACGGGTGCCACACCTTTGCCGAAATTCAGCAGCCCAACTCAAGAAGAGCTGGGTTACATTGCCAGTGTTACAACAGAAGAAATCGGCAAAACATCAGTGGTTCTATTCAATCAAGGTATGTAAGATCAACTTTCTTTATTAAATCTCCAACCGATAAGTTTTTATTTAATTTTCAAATTAAAAGAAATTTACAAAATGTTAAAGTTGGAAATATTATTATTGATTAAATTTTAAAATTAGTAACAAAATAATTTTTGGAAAGATCAAATGTTTTTAATTATATTTAACATATTATTGTTACACTGATTGCTTTAAAATGAGCATTTGATTAACTCAGGTATTGAGAGTTATTGATTTTTTTATTGAATGATTTTTTTAATTTAAACACGCAAATCGGTAATTACGATCTCGTTTATTATGACTCATTTTTAGACAAAGGAGAGGGTGCAATTTCCAGCATCGTTGTACGAGGGAGTATGTATGACATAATGGACGAAATCGAGCGATCGATCGATGACGGTGTCAACACATTCAAGTGTCTCACTCGTGAGTCGCGTTACCTGGCCGGTGCCGGTGCAACGGAGATCGAGCTGGCCAATCGATTGTCGGACTTTGCCAATTCCCAGAGTGGCCTTGTTCAGTACGCCATCAAACAGTTCGTATTAGCTTTCGAATCGATCGTCAAAACGCTCTGTGACAATGCCGGGGAAAATGTTCGTTTTTTGCTCAATAGTTTTCTATAACCTCCAGCTTTTCGTTTGAAATCATTCTTTAATCAATCTGTAAATTTTTATAGGCCACTGAAAGAATTGCCGAGCTGAAAGCTGCTCACCGTGAAGGCCGGTCTGGATATGGTATTGTTTCGCTGCCTGACGGATGTCAAGTCTGTGACGCTGTAAGTGAGAACATCTTCGATCTGTACACTGCCAAATATTGGGGTCTCCGATTTGCTACCGATACTGCGGTGACAATTTTGCGAGTCGACAACGTAAGATTTCTTTTCATTATATTATATTTATGGAATTGAATCAAATAATGTGTTGGTTTTTTCATTTAACAATTTTTTATCACTATCTATAATTGATTAACATTATTTAGTACTTGATTAGTTATTTTATTAATATTATTATTTTTTAAAATAAATAGTTTATGGATTTTTTTAGACATAAAGTTATTCATTTTTTATTTATGAATATTATTCTTTTATTGATTTTTTATTCACCATATATATAAATATATAAGTTTAATGATTTTAAATTTGTCTGTTGTAGATTATTATGGCAAGATCTGCAGGAGGCCCAGCTGCAAGAGCACCCGGTAAACAAGACGAGGATGATGATTAATCTATTTAAATATTTGTATTTGAATATTTTGTTCTTAAATACATTTTTTTCTAAGGATTTTTTTAATGAGTTGTTTGATCGACGTATTAGCACTAAGAATGATGAAATAGAAAAATATTTTTAAAAAGTTTTGCTTTCGACATTCTTAAAACAAAAGGAATTTCAAGTAAAAATTTATACTATATTTCAAGAACCTTTTGTTGCGGTTGAGATTAAAAAATTGAGTTAATCTAAGGGTTTACTTTATAAAATAAAATGATTACTGGGTTTCCCACTCTATTTTCAATTTTTGATAAGTCGTGTTTTGAATAAAATGAAATTATTAAAATCTTATAAACTTTACAACTCTTACATAAAAATAGTAAATTAAAGTTTTACCAGTCATCATTAATGGTTCTTGTGTATAAATCCAAGCTTTCATGTATTAGTTGCCGCGTATATTTTTGCGAAGAAATACAATCAACAGTAGATAAGAAAAGGCAAACATCTATTAGTGTACCGTCAACTAGCTACGAGAGCCAAAGAGCAACATGCGTCCTTGCTATAAAACGAAATTGTGAAATAATGATACCCTATGTTGTTTGATACAAAAGGAAAGAAAAATGTAAGTATGGTGTCTAACGGAATAATGATAACTGATTGTGAAAAGGCCTGGAGTACTCAGGCGATAATTAGAACGGGCTTCTAAAATTTCTCAAAGTTATTAAAAAATGATAATAATTTTCAAAACAAAAATTTTGTATTGTGCATAAGATTTTTAAGAATTTTTCCATATAATAGATTTTGAGTGCAGTGGAAATAAATGAATTTTGTTATACATTTTCTTTGAATAAAGTTTAGGTATCACAGAATTGTATTGTATTATGATGAAATGTAATAAGTCCTTTGGAATTTCTCTTTTAAGTTGTGATCATGACAAAAGAAATGTAATCAATAAATAAA
The DNA here is from genome assembly GCA_037834085.1 of Bipalium vagum. Taxonomy (NCBI): domain Eukaryota; kingdom Metazoa; phylum Platyhelminthes; order Tricladida; family Geoplanidae; genus Bipalium; species Bipalium vagum. The sequence goes on from JBBMKC010132166.1 coordinate 6,224, forward strand.
TCCTGTCGATGTCAAACCCCAATAAAACCTAATGTTATTTGACAGATATTTATATTTTATTTATTTGAAAAAAAAATCATGAAAAAATCATTTATGAAGCAGTAGACTCACTTGACGAAATTTCAGAACCATTTATAATTTTATTCTTTCAAGTTTTTATACAAAACAAAAAGATCATAGTCATTATACAACAGTGGTATGGATATGAAGAAAATAATTGCTTTCCACAATGTTTTTATATTTGAAATGTTTTTTCTTAATAATTTTTGTTTTTTATTTTCACTGAAACCGACCATGTCTAACGGATTTTCAACCGTTGTGGTAAAAATATCGTCCATCCCAACTATTTTTTCGTTTATATTGAAGATATCAAAATCCCAATTGTGTGATGTAAAAATGATAGAAATTGATGGGGTTTTACTAAAAATTTCGTCACAATATACAACTTCTCGTCTCACCACTTCGTGAGTCTTATAAACATCGACTAGTTGAGTTTCTGCTAAGTAATCTTTCATTTTCATTTGGGATTCCTCAACAATTTTATTTGTCTCAAATTCATTGATGATCATGGAATCAACTGTTTTACATAGCCATGCCTCAAATGTTCTGTCTGGTGTCACATTTATAATCAAATAAACACTGATACTGTCGTTTGATAATTCAAATGAGAATAACACTGCCAACGAAGTGTCGAAACTAATGTCTTCCACCACCTCTAAGTCTAGGGAGGCCGTTTTGGACAAAAGGACTATAAATCTATTTTGATACAATTTTTCTACATCAGAAAATCTTCCGATGAGGCCAGGGTTTTGAAAGGTTAAATATTTCTTAACGGAAATAATTTCCACAATTTCGACTAATATTAAATTGAAGTGATAGAAAGAAATGGTTGGAAAAATCTGTTCTATTGTCATTTCCTTCCACACGGCATAGAGCGTGGAATTGACCATTGATTCAGATTGAAGTGTTAGACAATTTTCCATTTCAATCAAGTGATTATAGTGATCACTTAATTTTTTAATACTTGCACATTTCGAAATGCAATTTTGGTGAATGGATATTGAGTTCTTGATTGATAAAACATTCTCTTGGTTAAAGAAAAGCTCTATGTCACTTAGAGTTTCTTCCATTATTTCATACTTGGGAAACATTGTTGAAGAAAATCAATCTTCAATTAAATTTAATTAATCAATAAAAAAATTATTTGAATATTCGCTTGTCAAAATAGGATTGTCAAAAAATAGGACCAAAAACGCAACTAAATATTTTTTCAAAATTTTTCTTTGAATAAAAACCATTAAATTTGGTAGTCTGAAAATTAACAATAATTAATTTTATTTTTTAAAAGAATTTTATCATTTCGGATACCGAATATCGAACATTGATTACACAAAAAAGATTTTAGCCATTTCCCCACTATTATCTTTTTTCAAATTTCAATTTTTTAAATTGATTATTTGTTTTTCATTATTGATTTTGTAATGTACCAATTTTGCAATTTGTTTAATTCTTTAAAATTTTCATGATTTTTGATTATAACACATTACCCATCAATCTATTATTTTATTTTTTAAAAAATGAATGAAAAATATTTTTTTGAAGTTTGTAATAAATGTATTTCAAAATATAATAAGAGTAATTTTTTAAATATAAACATTCTTTTTAAAAATAGTACTAATAAAAGTACTATTACTACTAATGAAAAAAATACTAATGAAAGTACTATTTAGAGTAATAATAAATACAAGAACACTATCCAATTTTTTTTTATAAAAACAGGGGTGACATCCAATGAGCTATTACAAATAATAAATTAAAAAATATATGTTCAACAGGAAAATATCCAGGAGACTTACATTTAAAATCCTTAAACCATTTTAATAAAAGAAATGCAACGCATGGATTTACTGGGCCTGGCTATTGATAAATGTTTAGAAAAATATAATGAAATATTAGAAAATACTAATATTTCCCCTATTCCGAAACCTGGTTCGATTCCAATAAACAGAACTGATCAAGTAGCAATGAAATATGATTTAAAAAATATATCAACTGATTTCCAAGATCGTCATATTGCTTATGTTGAAATGATACATGAAATGAACAATATTCAAAGTCAAACACCAAGAGAAAAACTTGAAAGAATGATAATAAAATTAATTATGAAAGGAGAAGTAACTTTAAGATTAGGATTAGAAAAAGCAAGTAAAAATATTGCAAATGAAAAATTATTTGAAGACAAAGAAGAATTAAAACCAGAAAATGAAAAACAATCAGTAAATGAACTTCATAAAGAATTTAGAAAGCTTAAGCAATTTCTGAAAGTTAAAGTTAAATAATAAAGATGATATTTGGAGTGTAGATTTAACCTTTGTACCAAGCGAAAGAGATTCGACAAAGTCTCGTCAGCCGAAGTCGAATAATAAAATAATTTTAACAGTAATTGATTTACGAACAAGATATGTGTTTGCTGTTCCTTTAAAAAAACTGGAAAATCTATAACAGATGCTTTTGACGAAATATTTGGAGTCTACCAAAGAAAACCTAAAAACTTTGGGTTGATAAAGGTATTGGATTTACAATAAGACATTCGAAGATTTTTGTGATGATAATGAAATAGAAACTTATTCAACAGTTAATAAAGGTAAAGCTGTAGTTATTGAAAGATTATTAAAACTTTGAAGAATATGATGTTTAGAAAATTTACAAAAGAAAGTAACAGAAAATGGTTAAACTTATTATCAGATTTAATAAATATTTATAATTGTGGAGACTCAAGAAAAACTGAACTATTTAACAATTTTTGATCTTGAATCTTTTTATTTTTAATTTGATTTTAATAAAAATATTAAAAGTGTTTTTGTCTTTGTCATTTGTAAAAACAAGAATCCCTAAAAAATTAAATTGAGACCTAATAAGAAACATTTAAACCAAATATTTGACTTGCATTTTGGAAATCACCAATATTAAAAAGTATAAATGTTTCTGGTCTAAATATCACTGAAAATAATGATGGATATTTATTTGGAAATGTTTCTTATTCTTTAATTGAACATTTAACAATAATATTAGCTGCAGAAAAAATCAATTATAAAAAAGATGATATTATAAATTTGGGAACAGAAAATAAATATCATGTTTTTGGTTGGTATAATAATAATAGGAATTATTTTGTTGTTAATGGAAAATCTATAGGACAAACAGAAATAACAGAATCTAAATTCAGAACCGATTTAATATTTTTAAAATGTACTAAATCACTTTCTTTTCCAACACATTCATATTTTTTGTATAATTCAGAAGACAAATATTCAACCATTTTTCCATCAAGTAGTAAGTATGAATTTCAATTTAATTCAAAAAATAAAAAAATTTATGAAATCATAATATTAAAAGAAATTTATTTAAAAGTGAAATGGAAGAGATTGAAATTTTTATGAAAAAGTTTTATCCAAATATACACTACAATGTAGCGTTCTGAGACTTCGTCTCAATTTTATATAATTTAGAAAAAAAATCTTTACATTTCTTTTCAAAATTAATATTAAAAAATGGAAATTGAACCAACTGCTCCTTTTGAAAAACTTTATTCAAATTTAGAAAGTAATGTAAATAAGAGAAGATTATCTTCCAAATTTATTTATGAAGATTCTAATCCTTTAATAGATCAATTAGAAAAATTACAAATTGAAAATTTTATGAATGAAACAAATTTTTAGAAGACTTATTAACACATTATAAAAAATTAAAATTTAAATATACAAAAATAGATTTACATTTAAAATTAGAAACAAATGCTGTAACAGGAATTGTTGGAGTTAGATCTGTAATAATGAAAGGAGTTTCTATTTTAGGAATTGAATTAGTTATTTATATTCCAATTGGTAATTCAATTTTTACTGCATTACATTCATTTATTACTTAAACAATTAGTAAAAATATTACAAGTAAAAAAAAACTTTAAAGAAAAATTTGTGAATCAATAGAAAATTCAATTATTAAAGTTTTTATTTTTCAAATGAAAGCATTAAAAGATAAAATATTAACTAATGAAGAAATTGAACAAGCAAAAATATTTTTTAATGAATGTAAAGAAAATATTAAAAAAATAAAAAATGGAAATTTTATTGAAAATTTTAAAAATGAAACTAAGAAAGAGTTGAAAAAAGAATTGAAAAAAGAGTATCTAAAAAAGTTAAAAGTTTATAAATTTTTTTTTCTTTTTATTTTTAAAAAATGAGTGCAATATTTAATAAAAAAATATTTTAATTAAACAAAATTTTATATTTATTAGAAATGTTTCCTATCTTTAAAAATATTGTAATTAACTCCCTTCAAGATATATATGATTTTTTGGAAATAGAATATTTTGTCTACCCTTGGTAGTCGAGCAGCGTTGCTGCTTATTTTTCCATGGGAATAATTATTTTAATTGTTTTTCTCAAAAAACACAGTTATGGTGCTACTAATTTTTTTTCAAAAAAATCGAAATGGATGCAAATCAAAATTCAATCAATCTTAAAAAAGAATAGAAAATTTTTAAAAAATTACAAGAAGTAAAAAAGAAATTTGAAACTAATCAGTAAAATCAATGGAATGAAGAAAGAGGACTTCAACAAGATTTAACAATTTTTCATAAACCTGTTACTGATGCAGTTAATAAGTCTAAACAAGAAACAAAAAGTTTACAAAACGAAAAAGAACAAACAGACAAAGAAAAACTAGATAAAAATACTTCTTTTATAACAGAGGAAATTGGAGTACAAAAAAGAATCGAAGCTAAAATTAAAGATGAAATAACTTATAATATTTTTAATAAAAAAATTAATCAACCATCACAATATGAAGACCTTAATTTTGAAAAATATTTTCATATTAATCAAGAATTACCACCAACATTATTACCTTCAATAAAAAATAATATTTTAACAATAAATAAAGTTTCTTTTGAGTTATTTAAAATTGATAATGAAATTAATTTTACAAAATAAAATGAACTACTGTCAGGAGTATTATCAGAAGATTTAAAATCATTAATTGAAGATGAAAATTATAGTAATATTTTTTATAATAAGTGGACAAGAGATTATAGTTTAGAAGATTTGAATCATTATGTAGAGCTAATAACCGATGTTAAAGGAGCAATGAACTCAAAGTATGTTCAAAATATTAAAAATAAAATTAATCAATTACAAGATATAGAAAGAGCAGGATGTTATAAAATTTATAAACCAAAATATACTCTTGCTCAATTTATAACTTTACACAAATATTGATCCGCTAAAAATCAGGACATGATAATCTTGATCATTTAATTTTAAAAATTTTAAATAAATTAAAAAAACAAAATAGAATTAAAGAAAAAAATTATGATAAACTAATAAAAAAAATATAAATTACTTTTTGATTGAATTTTTTCTCTAAAAAATGGAAAAAGCGACAAAAGGTCTAGATAATTCTGTTGTCGTTTTACAAAAAATATCAAATCTTTTATCTAAAAATTTTTCAACATCATTTGTTGTACAAAGTAAAAATTCCGATATTACCTTTAAATTTCAAACTTTTTTAGTTCTTGATCTTAATTTTAACTATGAATTATCATTAGTTTATTTTTCTACTTTTAATTCAATTTTTAATATTAATGAAAACAATAATAAAATAATTGTAAAAGTTACAGATAGTAAACTTAAACCAAAAACTAAAAATATAAGTTTAACTCCAAGTGCATATGAAATTGAAGAAATGTCAAGTTATTGAAAATGTATTTAAATATGATAAAAGTTTAGAACCATTAAAAGATATAGAATATTATATAAAAATAAAACTAAATACAATTTCTTTAAATTATCTAATGAAAATATCAAAAGGTTGTTTTATTCAATTTCTTAAAGAAAATTCTTTAGCTACCATTTTAGGATTTGAAACTGAAAAAACTTATGCAGAAAGAATTCAAGAATCTAAAACAGTTAATATTTCAAATATAAATAGAATTATGATTGATTGTAATATTGTTGAAAGAGCATTTTTCAATGAAGAAAGAACTAACACAACTTTTGATTTTCCTTCAAATAATGGGCGAAAAGGATATAGAATTATTGAAAGACCAAAATTTCCAATTTATTTTTCTTTGATTACAAAAAAAATAATGAAATTAAATTTAAAATAATTGATGATAAAGGAAAATTAATATATTTTAATGGAGAAGAAAATTGTTTTACAATACACTTAAAGCAGGTAAAACTAAAAAATATTTTAAAAATATAAAAATTCTGTAAAATTGATTATAAAATCGTATTCGTTTTAATATTTGTGCATTTATTATTTTTTAGAAAAGTGGTGCATAATTTTTGGCACCCCTGTACAAAAAAACGAACGAAGACTTAATATTTATTTGATTGCCTTTATTTACAAGTTCTACTAGGCGACTTCTAAAAGTATCCTATAGATTAATAATAACTGATCTTTTGTTTGAATTGAGGTGAAAAAAGCCTTTTACGATTTCTTCCTTTAATTCATTTAGAGATGTGATTGATGATCTATCATATATCACATCTTGCAATAGTTTCTAGATTTTTCCATCAGGTTCAGATATGCAGATCGAGCTGGCCATTCTATCACTGGAAATTGGGCGTCAGCCATACAATCTTTTACTACCCTTGCAGTATGTATTCTTGAATTATCCTGCTGAAACAAAAATGCGTTACCATAATTCAATTTGCAAATAGGCACAATAGTTTGACGTAGTAGCTGAATGTATTGACAACTTCTGAAGTCTCTGTCTAAAATTCTGAATGACAATAGACCATTTGGTAAAACCATTGCCCAAATCATAACACCTCCACCCTTTTTTGTTGCCTGGGAAGAAAAATTTTTTGTTTTGGATAAACAAACGTTTGCCAATCATCTAACCCATCAAGAGAAAACCATTTTTTCGTCTGAAAAAATCGTTCGCTTCCATGGATGGTTTTTGGCTAACCACATCTTTCCTAATTCAGTCCGTTTGACCTTATCTAATGGGTTCAGTGGCAAACTCTTTATGATTTTCCTGTATCTCATACTATGTTGATTCAGGTAACGTGCCACAGTAAATCTGGATGCTGGGATATTGTACTCATTTATCAATTTTTGACAATTAACTTTTTCGCCACTGTTGTGCATACTAGCAATTTTTCTATTTAGCCTTAATTTGTAGACGGCATTTAATTTAGTCTTTCTTCCTCTTGTCTTCTGAATCCGTACCTATCTTTTTAAACATATTCTGCTCACACAATCTTTGGAAAAGTTATTTCATTGTAGCTTTTTTCATATTGTCTTAAACATAAAACTGTATTTTTTTTTACTTCAGTCTTCATAACCATACATGAAAATTGTAAATTTTATATCTCGTCAAAATAACTTACTTTAAATTAAAATATAATGTGGGTGTTAAAAATTTTGAACTTATGCAAATTATTAAATTCAATATTTAAAAAAATAATTAATTACTTGGGTGAAAAATTCTTTAGTTAATTAATATTTATAGTTTACATAAGTTTATATCATTATAAACTTAATTCAATAGATAATACAAAGATTTTTAAGGGTATCAAAAATTTTGCTCACTAGTATATATAAAAAATTGTTTTGAATCAGGATTATCAAAAAATGAGATTTATAAAAAGTTTAAAAATAAATTAAAAATAAAATTTAATGAAAATAAAGATTGTGAATTTGAAGAAAAAACAATAAAATTTACATTGAGTGATAAAGCAAATAAGATTCAACCTTCTGATAAATTAGATAAGAAATTTAAAAATTTAATTATTTTTGATGATGTAAAAAATGAAAAAATCAAACTATGAAAATCTATTTTACAAGAGGAAGGCATAATAAATATTCAGTAATTTATTTATCTCAATCATTTTTTGATTTACCTAATACTATTGTTTTTATTTTATTTAAAATTTCAAAAAATTATAAAAATCAAATGTATTCAAAAATGTTAGTTCACTTCATAGAGAAAGATGATTTTGATTATTTGTATGATTTTCATATGAAAGAAAAATATAATCATATTTTTATAAATTTACAAGATGAAAAAATATTATCTTCAATTTTTATATCTACTTGTAAAAATATTTTAACTTAGATAAGATTTATCAGTAGAAAATTTAATTATTTAGAAATTTGTTAAAATCCAACAACAGCAACAAATTTAAATAAAAATGGAAATTTAACTCTTAGTTTATTACAAACAGCAAATGCTTTGGATTAATCAGAAGCAATTCCAGTTTTTGAAATTGAAATAACAAATATAAAAGCAGATGAAAACATTACATTACAAAATAACCTTTTTCCTTTTTTATTTTCTAATGCAATTTTAAAATTAGGATCAACAAAAGTAGAAACAATTAAATATTTAGGAACTTAAAATTCTATAAAAAATTTTTTATTAATTGATAAAATAATGATAGAGAAAATTTTGGATGAGTTCCTGATAAAATTAAAGAAGATCCAAATAAAGTTAATAAAGGATTTAAAACAAGAAAAAATTTATTGGTGAATTTCCTTTAAAATTAATGTTTGGATTTTTACAATTTTTTAATAGAGATATATAATATGCAAGGATAATTAACTTTTACAAGAAAAATAGATATTGATAAAGAAATATTTTATGGAACAAACGGAGATGGAAAAATAAAATTACTTGATTTAAAATTATTCATTTCAGAATTACAATTAAATCTTATTAGTGAAATGAATTTAATTTCTAGAATTGATGATGAAAAAAATATGTGTAAATTTTTTATCAAGACATTGTGAAAAAAGAAATTTAACAGACGAAACAACTCTAACTTTACAATTATATAATATTCCAAATAAACCATTTTATATTTTTATTGGACTTAAAGAATCCGAATTTGAATTTACAAAAAATAATACTTTATTTATTCAAAAGAAAATAAAATCTTTAAGAATACAAGTAAATAATTCTTACTATCTTTTAAGCCTTGTTCAATTTGAGAAAGGAAAAATATTATCTTTATTAGAATTTCAAAATTTATATTTTATATTTTGTTTTGAATTGAAAAATAAACCAGAAAATTTATGTTTAAATGGAGTAGTTATAACTTTACATATTTTAAAAGATAAAGATTTTAAAGGAAATGACCATCATTGACATCCAAATTAAAACGCGATTCATCAGAAAACACGATTTTATTCCAGTAGTCAATTTCTTTTTTTTCTAGTTCCAAGCTTCACTCGTAATTTCATCATCCAAACTTCTTCATTTAAAATAATTGGATTTGGTTCTTTAATTTTGTCATCGAATATTATTTTACAAATATCATTTTAATTATAAACATGAAAATTGTTCAAAATTATCTCTCATTCTAAAATGTCCCCATAAACTAACTAAACAAATTTTAGCAATAAATGTTAAACCTACATTATATTTAACTTTATCAATTTCTAAATCATAACCTATATTTTCTGCTACAAATTCAATTTTTGTATTACAGTCATTTTCATTTTTACAATCTTTATTACAATGTTTAGGATTACATTTGTAGCCAGAGGCTTCTAATTTATATTTCACAAAATATATTTACATAGTCTTCAAATAAACTTTTTCTTGTTTTTTCAAAATGTTATATTTCATAATTTTTTAAAATTTTGTATCTTTTTTCTATTGCTTTATTTATTTCAATTGTTGACCAAGTTCCACTTAGAGATCTGTCTTCATCATTATGATTACATTTTTCTTGTTTAAAATTATAACATGTTTTACAATTTCTTTTTGAATGACT
>JBBMKC010132275.1:0-16014 GCA_037834085.1 Bipalium vagum
TATTTAAATCGTTTCTTTTGGTTTCCATTTGTTAAGAAAAAATTTAATTTTTATGTTTTAAATTTTTTGAATTTTTCTGATGATGAAAAATATTATGTTTGTCCCCACGAAAAATTTATTTATTTTTTTTTTAAATATTTTTTTATATTTAATTATTTTAAAAATTTTTTTCTTAGTTTCTTTTTATCCCGGCACACACACTCATTTGTTCGTCAAAAACGTGTTTACAAACGAAGTACACTTTGTGTTGTAAGTGATTTATCATATTCACTCTAATTAATTAAATAAAATAAACATAACCTGAATTTTATTTCCCGTTACTGTCTTTATAAATTAAATCCCATTCTTCTCTTTATGCGTTTATTTCTGATAATTACAGTCTGATAAACTAGTTATCAGATTCGCTATTTTACTTCAGGGCCTCTGCACATTTCATAGTGTAGATTGATCTCCTCTTCATATAAATAAATTGTCATTTGAGTATTAATTTTAAAACTCTGTTTAAAGTGTAATAAAAAATAATGAAGTCTATTTTGTCTTTTTGTCTGAGTGATTAATACACTACCTTTGGAGTCAGATAGACTAAATTACCCACATCCATTCAAAACTTTAAAAAAAATATAAATTTAGATATTTACATTTAGAATTATAAAAATAAAGAAAGTAGGCCTTACAAAACCTTTTCATGCACATTAAATATCAATTTTAAAGTCAAATATAAAATTGATTAAATGTTTTTCTAATACCAATTATTAATTTGGAAGAATTTTCCTCACTGTCCATTGGCTCCTGAGGTTCCTTGAGATCATCAGCCCTTTCTGTAAGCTTTTTCTTGGAGGTTTGTTTTTGTTCAGGGTGGGTTTTTATCAGTTTCATTGTAGATCTCAAAACCTCTACTAACGTTAATTATTGTTGATTGTGCTGATTGATTTTATTTTTAAAGACAAGGAATAAGTTTACGTTAAGCGTGGAATTTTGAATTGCAGAATATTAATTAGGTGCGACGACGTATGGAGAGAAATTATCTGAACAGTGGTGATCATTGAAAAAGGTTCAAAGTGGGTTCTCATACCAACCTCTCATTACCATAAAAATATTTCTGATATTAGAGTTAAGGATGTGTGGAGACTTCTAGGCCCGGTCCCAAATTCAATTCCAAATCCACTTTCAAATTCTCGAAAAAGCAATAAATAAAAATTTTGTGATTTTAAAAAAATTCTAGTATTTTAGTGTTTTTTTATGTTTACGTTTTTGTGTTGTATAAAAATATAGTTTTATTTTTATATAAATATAATTTTTATTTTCATGTAAGAGATGAAACCTGAAGTTTAATTAATTATCCTTCCTACCTGTCTAAACTATAAAATAAAATATGAAATATGAAATTATAGTAAAAATAATAAAATAATATATAAAATACAAAAATTATTATTATAATTATAATTAATTAAAAATTAATCATTTTGATGATTAATTTATAAAAAATTTGGAAAAAATTTTTTAGTAAGATAAAGTTACTATAAATAATTTTTTCAATAAAAATTTTAATCAATGTTACTATAAATAAATTTATATTAAAAAATTTAAAGTAAATTCTAAAAATAGTAACATAAATTTACTATATTTAAAAATACAGAAAAATAAAATAATATAAATACTGAAGTATTTCAGTATCAACACACAAAAAAGATACAAAATAAAAGCGAAATAAAAGTTCTAAAGGATAACTCAGTCAAGAAGAGCAAGAGGACTAAAACCAACTATCAATATTCGAATTAACTAGAAGGGCGCAATAGACGCAAACAAACCCGAAAACGCGGATAGCCAGAAGAAAGCAGCAGACTAATCCAGAACAAATAACGAACTATTAAATCATTCGACTCTTCAATAATTAGTAAATTATTTTTATTTGATAAGTTTATTAGATTTGAATACGTCTAAATAAACTTTTATTATTAAATAAATAAATATAAAATAATTTTTGGTTTCACAATGTTCGCAGGTGAACCGATACCCAAATAAAACAGTAATAAAAATTAAAAAACTATAATTCGATTATGAATTATAAGTTATTAATTAAATTAAATAAATACTAAGGATTGGATAGCTACTCCAATACCTTAGGATCAAATAATTGTTATCTTTTTTCTTATTTCCAAGTATTTTCTTTTTTTGTGTGTTCTTCACGTCTAGTAGGACGGAGAACGGAATTTTTATCTGAGGGCCCTTGAGAGTAAGATAACGAAGGGTGATCTGACTTTTCTATCAACTCTTTATCTCGGGTTTTAACTCCAAAGTAAAATTGTATTAAAAAATAAAGTTGTTAGATTTATATAAAAATATATTTTATAAAACAACTTGTTAGCCTCAGTTGATCGATTAAAGGTTTATTGTTAAAAAAGTTTATCATTTATCGTTTTAAAAGTTAAAAGGTTTTTGTTAAAAAGTTTAAAAGGTTTAAGTTTAGTAATCAACATTTTAACTTCGAACGTATGCACACTAAATCCTTCTGAATTTGCATATATTTTTTGTTAAGTCCCTAAAAAGTCCACTATCGATTTTCTTAACCCGATTAGATATTAATAATCATTTTCATTTTCATATTAAAATTATGTTTTTAGGTCCAAAACTTAACAGATGCATCAACTAGATATCCTCTGTTTCTCCATGTGTGTATTCTAAAATGTATTTTATCAAGTACGCTGTACCAGAGAGATCATCTACTTTGAAAAGGAATTTTAAAATTCTGATCTCAGCATCCTTCAATGAGCCAGTGGGCCTTCCAAATACACGTGGCTCATCGCTGTCAAGCCTCTACAAATAAAAAGCTACACTTATTTGAAAATTTTTGTATTTAAATGTTTTTCTCTGGTTATGATTTTCAAAATTAATATAATGGTTTTGATTATTTTTAAAGTCAATATTTTTAACATAAGATGTTAAATCATTTTTAAACTTCGGCATAATCAATTCTCTGTCAACCTGTTAGTTTGGAAATAGGTTAAAATCTAATCTTTTAGTTTGGTATTAGATTAAATTTTATAAGTTTTATTTGCTACTTAATAATTTTCAGAATTATTTAAGAAAGTCGCCCATTTTTAAAAAACTTTATACTGTTTCCTTCCTCTCATTATTAGGAATAAAGGATATCATTTATGAATCCAGAAAATTACATTTTTAATATATATAATATATATAGGGACATTACCATTACGGCTTAAATAAAGAATTCTATTGCAAGCTGGATAATGGGCGTTATTTTACATTTTTTTACATGTATTTATCATTTATTCATTAAATTAAAGACTTGTTTCAATGAATAAATTTTTGTCTGTTTTTATTGCAGTTTTAATTTTAACTTTATGCTACAAGTTAGTGTAATTGGTTGTGGTAATTGGGGTACAGCGGTTGCAAAGTTACTCGCTGAGAATATTCAGAAAAATAAAAATGCTAACGAAAATGTAATCTAAAATTTAATTTAATAGAACATTGTATATATTACGTGATTAATATTAGGTTTTAATTTGGGTGCATGAAGAAAGTTATAACGGCCGACCATTATCTGAAATTATTAACATTGACCACGTCAATCCAAAGTATTTGCCAGGTATCGCTTTACCTAATAACCTCATTGCCGATACTGATTTAATTAGTGTATCTAAAAAGAGTGATTTATTCTTCTTTGCTATACCGCACCAATTTTTACCTAAAGTACTTGATAAAATGAAAAATAATTTAAAGAAAAACGCTAAAGCCGTTTCCTTAATGAAGGTATTTTATATATTATTTAAAGTTAATATATGTTCTTGTAAGGGTATTATTGTCGTCCCAGGCAAAGGTTTAGAATTATTATCTGATAAAATCTCTGAGCAACTAAATGTGCCATGTGCTGTAGTGATGGGTGCTAACCGTGCTGGTGAAGTTGCAAAATCAGTATTTGGCGAAGCCACAATCGGTTGTATTGATTTGGAATTTGGAAAATTAATCAAAAATCTTTTTCAAGTATTTCAATTAATTTATTTATAAAAATTAAGATTTTAATGTGATAAAATGTTGATTGATTGATTTATTTAAAACCAGGTTTAATGAAAATTAATAATTTATTTGTTAATTATAAATATGTCTATTTTAAACTAAACAATTTTTCTGAGTTTGTTAATTTATATTTTATAAATTTATTAATATTTGTCTTGCTTAGAATATCAGTAATAAATAAAAATATTTTAAGATGTGGTATTTATGTATATGTATTTTATAGATCAAACAATCATTGATCGCTTTAAATATTAAAAGAAAACATCAGAAGTTACATACTACAATTAATGAATTTAATAATTAAATAATACATTTTAATTAATTAATAATAATTATTGAAATATGTGTAAATTAATTTTTGTATAAAAATTAAATTGAAAATCATTTTCAATATTGAAAGTTATATTTTAAAAAGTTTTAACATGATTAGTTTCCAGAAGAAAATCTTGTTAAAATTTTATCAAAGTTAGTTATCATTTTTGATATATTACTGAAAAGATCTAATTTTTTCCATAATATACAATCAGAATTATTAACATAACATGTTTTTCTTACCCAAAAAATCGACATATAGAGTCAAACATACAACTAGAGAACATTAGAATTGTGGAGACTCAAGAAAAATTAACAATTTTGATGTGACAATTTTTATTGGTTCTGATTTTGATGTACTTACATTTTTATTTTAATAAAAATAATAAGTATTTTTATTTAATCTGTTATGTAAAAATGAGAAATCCTAAAAGAATAAAATCAAAGCCCTAACAATTATTAATATTATTGTGATTATTGTTATTATTATTATTATTATTGGTAATAAATTATATTAGGAAAATAAAGAAAATATATAAAAAACAAATAATATAAAAATAAAATTTGAAATAACTAGGTTTCTAAAAATAGAAATCTAACAAAAGATTTAATACAAATATAAATAAAGATACAATTTATAATAAAAAATTAAAATAGGAAAAATTTAATGCATAAAAATGATATTAAAAATTATAATATATAAGGTTAATCAAAAAACCGACACATTACTAAAAAAATTTTTAAACATAATAAAATCATGTACCTTCCAGCTGTTAGAAAAAGTTCAAAAAATACGTTCATAAATAGTAATTCAAATTCAAAACGAAAAAAACAAAATAAATAGAACGAAGACGTGATCGTGCAATTTTGACAAGTCGCCATCACAGACGCAGGATCAACATCTATCAAATTATGCTTTTTGATACCGTAATTTCTAATTATTATATAAATTGTTGTCATTTTTCTGATATTTATTATAAAATCTGGTAAACTGTCCCTAAAATCACATTTAAATTCACATCTTCTGGTAATCACTATTAAGTATGATTAAGTAAGTATTTGTTTTCACATTTTTCCTATTTCTCTTTTTGTTCGTAATTTACACAGCAGTAAGGGCTAGTAAATTACCCCAGGGCATTTCCACAGTTTACAGAATAACTGTTAAAGGATTTAGGATTTCTCATTTAAAATTTGATTGTAAAACTACATTTTTGCAAATAGAAATATTTGTTATTAATCGATTTGTTTTCATTTTGTTCTATTTTATTCACAGTTCCGAACTACACTCCATAAAGCCTTCTGATAGTAATATACGTTTTGTTGAGTGACCTAAAAGCCCCATATCGATATTTTTAACTTAAAACTAATCACTTTTAGGAACTTAACAGAATTAAAAAACCCCTCGTTCATTAAATGACATTTAGTGAACAAAAAGATTTCATTGGTCTAATTTTTAACCAATAAAAAAGGTAAATTCATTTTATTATTTACAATAACCAAGTACAAACCAAGAAAAAAAATCAACATTAGATAACATAATAGCTTTAGGATGCACAGGAGTGACGTATAATAATAATAATAATAATAAAACTTTTTTTATTCCATCTTAGTATTTAACTTTGTTAACCACTCATTAAAAATACCTAAAGTCATTCAAATTTTTGATTATTATATTAATAAACAGGGAAATTTTGTTTTTTGATTCATTTGAAACAATGATAATTTGCTGACTTTTCGATACGTATTGATTTCATTTTTTCTCCATCAATACTTGTAAAAAGTAAAATGTTGATTTTTTGAAATTTCTCCATTTGTATTTGTCTGCTTAAAATATAATCCTGTTTCGTAACATTTTTCGTCATATTCTTAATTTATCATAATAACAACCTTTAAAACTTGTAATTGAAACAGTTTCAGGTCCGCCAGAATGTCTTTGAACAATCAAACAATTTTAATGTTTATTTTAAAATTGAATATTTATTTCTCTGTTGTTTGAACATAAATATCTAGGTTCACAAAAATTTTCCTTAAAATTTTACGTTACAATCGCGATAATGATTGGTTTTTTTAAAATATTTTTTGTTGTTATTTCTCATCAAGACAAAATACATTTTTCTAGCATTAATATGATTCGAATTAATATTCTACAGCTGGATACATTCACTAGTATCTTCTGAAAGTGTTTTATTTATCACTTGAAAACAGAATTTTTTTAGTACATGATTTAAATCTCAAGATCTTATTGTTTTTTTGTCAAGGATAAAAAATCAATTTATAATGTATTTTCAACCATTGTAAAAATGGTTAGCAATCACTAGAAACGATATCAGCTTATTTTTAATGGAGTTTAACTAACCTAATACTTTTATAATATTGAAATACCAAGAATCTTAGAAAATTTCACTAAAATTGTTTTGAAGTCTTATCACATGAATTTCGATTTTTAAATTTTTGTAAACCGCAATTATAGAAATTATTTAGACTTTGAGAAGTAAATTAAAAAGGTAGGAACCCCTTTGAAGTTGGTCATCAGAATAAAATCGTGTTACAACAATGGCAAATGATACTGTTTTATCAAGTAATGTACTTTGAATGTTTAAGTCAAAGATTATTTAATAAACTAGAATTTAGTTTTTTAAAATATACACGATAATTAACGAATTATTAAATAAAAATCTGTTTAAAAGGAGAGCTTATAGTCCGGAAAATACGGTAACTGAACATTTTTGAGACATACAATTTAGGAAAATTCAAATATTTATGTAAATATAATTTCACAATATAATATATTTTCATAATATAATCATTTTTGAGACATACAGTTTATTTAGGAAAATGAAAATATTTTTGTAAATATAATATAATAAATGTATTGAATTTTTATTAGAATATTTATTCAGACTGATTATTTAAAATTTGTTATCACTCGAGATCAAGTTGGTGTAGAATTATGTGCTGCTCTAAAAAATATAGTGGCAATTGCCACGGGTATAGTTGATGGATTAGGTCATGGAGATAACACAAAAGCTGCATTTATCCGTTTGGGATACTGGGAAATATTATCTTTCATTGAACAATTCTATAAAAAAAGGAATGTCGATAAGATGACAGTTTTTCAAAGCTGTGGTTTTGCTGAAATGTTCATGTGTAAGTTTATTTTCAAATTATCACAGCAATTATTAATTAACCTGAATTTGAAAGGAAATCCACTTTGAATGTCATTTTATTTTTTAAGCAGATCTGAGACATATATATTAGTGGTCTACAAAATGATCTAAATTGACATTTTAAGTGAACTAAAACTCAATACATTTAATATAGTCAAGAAATATAGCAGATTTTAAAATCGGTTATGTACATTAAGAAGTATATAGAAGTTAAAAACCACCATTTCTTATTTCTGGCATATAAAGTCTGAATATTTAAACAAAACAATTATTTAAAAACTTTCAATATTTTTACCTTTAAGATGTATTGATTTTGGCTATCTTTGTTCCTTAAAAATATCTTCTACAGTTAAGCGGGGTAAAACAGTTTAAAGTTTCAAACATCTGACACATTTTATACGATTCATAAATTTTGAATTTATGTGTCAAGATGACATTGAAACATTTCAAAGCTTTTCGCCTTGATTTTTTTCTGGAAGATTGCATTAGCCAAATTAAATTCAATTAAAAGCAAATAAAAAAAGGAAATTTAAAATATCTGAAATCAAAATTAATTAAATGTCTTTGATTCTGAATCATCCTATTTAAGTGGTATCTTGACATGATCTCTACACATGTCCGGGGTCTAAAATTTTTTTGAGATTACATAAACATTTTTTATGTATCTCACAACGCTGATTACAAAAATGTGTATTTCAACAGTCTAGGTTTTGAGATAATGATTTTTAAAGGTTATTTTGTATTTATGGTAATTTAAAATGATTAATATTAATTAAAAATTTTTTTACATAATCGTATATTTGAGTTAATTTAAATGAAAGGACACACCGTTATATATTATTCATACGTTATAAGTATAATGATGAAAATAATATGAAAAATGAAAAATATAATTTTAGTGATCCTGAGGACATTTGTGTATCTCTGATAAATAAAGTTTTGAAATCTGGTTTATATTTTTTATATTATAAATTATATTTCAATTAATGTAGTTGTTCTTTATTTAAGTTGGTTATGTAAATTTTATAAAATATATATAAACCACAAAATAACTCAAAACAGATTCGAAAAGCTATACCCGAGATCTGTAAAATCCGTCAATAGTCCGTCGGGTCACATCACAGATCATTACCAATCAATACTATTCACCATTATAGAAAGTTTAAGATTAACCGAACCTGTTTAAAGAAATGATTTTGGAATCTTTTCAACAATAATTATTATGTTTATTAAAACTTAAGCTTGAAATTATAATTTTTTTTATTATCTTCACGAAAAGATCAATAATTAAAAAATAAAATAATTATAAAAAAACAATTTTAGGTTTGGCGCACGATAAAAATCTTATGTCAACCCCGATTGACAAGTGTTATGGATCAAGAAATATTTTGGCTGGAATGAATCTTTCTAAAACAAAATTAACCTTATCTGAAATTGAATCAAAGGTTTTAAAAGGAGCTAAAGCAGAAGGTGCCCACAGTGCGGCAGAGATTTACGAAATGTTGGTTCATGCTGGTCAGCAGGAACTATATCCAATCATATCGACCGTTCATAAAATCTGTATTAGAGAAGTTGAACCAATTACTCTTATTGTTGTAGCTCAAAATCACCCAGCTCATTTTTAAAAAGTATTTATTATTATTGTGTCATTTCAAAATTTTGTTTATTTTTTCTCACTTATTATTTTTTTCTTTATTTGCGAAATTCAAATATCTCACATGATGTCTACTAAGGTTTATTTCACGTATACAACTGTGACCAAAAATTAAGGTGAATTATGAAATAATTTAACTCACTTAGATATTTGTTTAAAACAATTAAATTGATTGTGTTAATATATCTATCATAGATGAAATTTCGAAATTTTTTATTAAAGTATTGAGAAGACAACGATTTATGTGAGCATTAATATTTATCTATTTCTAATTTTAGATGTGAAACTTTGTGTAACAAAGAAGCGTATTAAATTTTGCATGAAAAATGAAATTAAATGTTCGAAAGCATGCATAATGATGCAAGCATTTTAAAGAAAGATGCTACTTAGTGAACGATGAAGACCACTCAGGAATTCCATCAACATCTAGTACTGATAAAATTATCGACCAAGAAAAGAACAGATCACAAAGAATCCTCGATTGACTGTCAAAGAAATTGCTGTAGATAATATAATATCGTATGGATCCTGTCAAAACATCTTTACCGACATATTGGTTCAAGGTTTATTACCGCTCAGTTGAATTTTCAACAAAATTGAATGGCAGATAAATTTCTCAAGCTGAAGATAAGACCTTCATAAAAGAGTAATAACTGGTGACGAGACCTGGATATTAGACTGACATGGAAAAAAAGGCATGGAATGGAGGTACTCATCCTCACCAAGACTAAAGAAAGTAAAACAAAGTTGATCACATTTAAAAGTCTTGTTGGCTGTTTTCATCGACTATAAATAATTGGTGCTCAATGAATTTGCTCAATAAGGTCAGATAACCAATAATGACTATTATTTATTTGTTACGAGACGATTGCGTGAAGCAATTCATCAAGACGGTCAGGAATTTTGGAAAATAACACATGTATGATACACCATGCTACCTCCTCTGCTCACAGTTCCATGATTTTTACTAATTTTTGGCAAAGTGATTCAACCACATTTGATCCACAACCACCTATTTGTTCCCAGACCTGGCACCTAGCAATTTCTTTTTGTTCCAGAAATTAAAAATTTCACTGAAAAGAAAGAGATTTCAAGGAAAAGAGGAGTTTCAGCTAAAGTCCATTCCAAAAATTTCGACAGTTGGAAAAATCGTTGATACTTTGGAAACTACTTTAAAGGAATAAATAAATATTGATGATTAAATACATTTGGCGTTTTATTTCATAATTCATCTTACTTTTTTCAAATGATATCCAATGAAACTCAGCTCTGACATGATAAATTCTGGATGAAGAAAAAAAAATTTTACATTGGAGGTTACTTCTTATTATGGACTCAGTTTCCGGCATCGCATAGACAGGATGAACTCAAGATTTGCCTCAGCAGTATTACTAATTGATATGATACCAGATTGAATAAGAAAAAGATTGGAAGTATTGGGCATAAGTGTTAATACAGTGGGCGAAATAAATAAGCTCACTCTATTAAAGGTGGTTAACTCTTTAATAGGAGGTGCCCTATTGAATATATAATTATTTTAAATTTATCTATATTATATAAAAATATATATATATATATTATATATATAGATTTGTTTATCTGGAATAAATATTGATTATAACATTGAAATATTTAAATTTATTTGTTTTTAATATAATTTTAGAATAAAATTGTGTATAAAAGAATTAGCGAAATTGATGGATTGCGCATTTGCACTCTTAAAGAAGGCCATTGCTGGTCACATTACGAAAATAATGAAAGAACGATACAAGGTGGCCCACCATAAGAAAAAGAGGAATTCAAAAACTTTGGCAGAAATATATTTCAACAGGAAGTGTTCGTGATAAACAACGCAATGGCAGACCAAGAACTGTAACTTTACTAGACAAGAGACTCATAATAATATAATTATTTTTATTATTATTACTAATTATTATTTTAATATTATTGAGTATTTGACCATATTTTGAATTTTTAAATTTTTATAGTGTCCTTTTTTAAATCCTATATGAATATTCATTAATTTAATGTACTAGTTAATTTTAAACTATTAATTTAATTTTAAAATATCTTTTTAAAAAAATAATAAGAGACTTTATTTAAATTTATTAATTTAAGGAAATTTGTTTAAGTACTTTTATTTTTCTTGGAATAAGAAAATTTTTGAAATTATATCTGAATTTATTGAAATAGCTGCTAACAATTATAATTAGTAATTAAGTTATTATTTTGACTTTTGGGGGCCCTAATAATTATTATCACTATCATTTTATCATCATTATTATTGCTCCAAAACCCAACAATTCTATTTTAAAGAAAATTGTTTTAATTAAAATGTTAAGTAAATGTATTTTTTGAAAGCTTTCTCCATTCATAATGAGGATTTGTGAATTTTTTTTGGTTAAATTTTCTAAGTTTTCATAAAATTCTGTTATAGTGACTGGAGGTTTTGGTATGTGGTTTAATCGAAAATTTCACTGATTTATTTCTGGTCATTTAAAGCAATTATCGAATTATAAATGTTTTTTCATCTTGGAAAATTTAAAAATAAAAAATATGTATAGAAAAACATATTATTTACACACGGGTTTTATAATATTAAATTTTTTTAATTTAATTTAAATGTTATCACAACAATAAAAATGTGATCTGCGAAATATTTTTTTTATTTGATTTAATTTGTTAAATACAGACTTTATAATCAGTTCAGAATTGAGAAAAACCAGCTTAAAACATACTTTGTTTATATTCTATTAGAATCATAAAAATGCTTTTCGAATAGTTGTAATGTTGACGATAATAATCATGTAACTGATAGAATAACTGTTTCTGAATAAGAAATAGTATTGATCAATTTTAGTTGAAAATGGAATCGGTTTATGATCTCATTAATAGAAATCATATGCATTTATTTATCTAAGTGATTTCTACAAGATCCTTTACCTAATTGGAATGTTCACAATTGGAAAATGATTTTAAAAAATTAAATTAACTCTTATTATCAAAAAGAAACAAATGTCTTTGAAAATATTACGCAACTTGTTGTCTTTTGTCAATATTTTAATTTCATTTTTTAAACAAAAATGTAAAATTAATATAAATATTTTGTGAATCATTTCAATTATTTTTATTCTTTTAATTAAGTATTTAATTCTAATTATCTACATTTACTTTAGGATATAGTTTTTAATTGGATAATTCAAGATGATTCGATGATTCTTCGATTTTTATTTATTATTTTTACTGAATTAATTTGGCTAATATATATTCAAGCTTTTATTTTAAAAAGAATTCTTAGAAAATATAAGTTTTGCTGATTACTGATATTATAAAATTATATTTTTTATACGCTTAGAAGGCTATTTTGTTATAATGTGCTAATTAAAAAATTATTGTATTAATAAAGTTTTTTCTATATCTCGACCAAATACTAATATTTATATTTTAAAAATTTTAGGTTCTTGTCCTACTTTATGGATTTATTTTCTGAACATATACTATAGTATAGCCATCTTTTTATATTAATTTGCATTTTAAATGTTTTTCTTTAATGGAAAATTAAAAATAAAGATGCATTGAATAAGTTTCTCTGTGGAAAAAATTCTGCACAAAAAGCAAGAACCATAAACAAAAGTTTTGGTGAGGAAATGACCCGCGAAGCCGACCTAAGACAAAGGTCAATAATGATGAATTGAAACCTTGCTGAAATGATTCAATTCCTATCTCCAGTATCAATTACAGTTTCAAGACGGTTTCTGAAAAACTTAAAAGCCGAGATCAAATGGTTTTTGTTCATATTTATAGTGGAACTTATAGAAGCCCGTAATGAATCTTTGGTATTATGAGGATGTTTGTTCGTCTCCTTCTCTACAACGCCCCATACGAAATATTCAAAATGATTTAAATCGGTTGAGCTAGGTGACCATAAGTTTGGAGTGACATGTTCGTTAAAATTTAGCCATTGCCATTTTTGAGTTTTTAATGCTCTATGTCAGGGAGCTGAGTCTTGGAACATTTAAGACCTTCCGTGGGCAACTTTTTCAATCCACGGGTTCACATATATATCCAGACACTCGATATAAAGAGATTCATTAATTCTAAGTCCCTGTGGAAAAAAATACGGAGGCTTAACATAACCTTCGTGCTCACAAAACCCAATATCATTAAAGATGATGGAAACTTGGTGTGCATAACATTAGGGACTACAGTAGCACTAGAGCACAGCCATCGATCGTTCCTCCTATTAACCTTATGATCTTGAGTAAAAAGTTTTTATCAGAAAAGAACCATAGCATGTTTGGATCATCAGGATGCTTGATTTTTTTTAAAAGACACTTCGAGTGGATTAATCGATTTTCTTAGCTTTTTCCGATACAAAATGTCTTCTCATGACGTAGGACTTGCATATTAAATCACTATGTACTGTTCGTCTTACTGTTGACTCAGAAACAAATAGTCTATGGGCAATTTCTCTCATTGTTGCTTCGGGACTCTCATGAGCAACATCCTGGACTTTGAACAAAATTAACATTTCTGAACATGAGGAATGAGTTTTTCTTTTAGATATAGAGGAAAAATTTTGATCAGATGACAAACATGCCTTTCTAAGTTTATTGGCAGACAATCTGGCTACCTTAAGAAATTTGGAAATTTCTAAGTCACTGTTTCCGGCGGTTATTGCAACAATTACTGCATACCTTTTCATTTCTTGTGTTAGTTCAAAAGTTATCTCCCATTTCTAAATTAAAAAATAAATATTTAATGTTGTATCAATAAATATTGCAAATCAATTTTAGAGCCACTAAAAAAACTATCATGACATATTTAAACAATTTTTGTCCTCAAATAGCTGACGCGCGCTGTGTATGGGTAGTAATAAACAAAGCTTAATATCCAGGGGAAAAATTAATAGCCTGTTTGATAGCCATTTGCTGATATTATTCACTGCAGTTTTCTCGAACCGGACATTACAATTAAATTTCATAATTATTATCGATCTTCACTGATTCTTCTATATGATATACTAGTCCTCACACTTTCTTAAAGACCGTTTCAGCATTGTTAGAAATGAGATTGGAAACTGTTAAACACCGATATAAATAATCTTCCTTTAAAATGGCAAAAGCTTATTGACAATATGGGTGAGTATTTTTTTACCTTTTATTTTCCAAAAAATGTGTAAATGCTTTCACTTAAATCAACAACTTCATAGGTGAACCTAATAAATTTAATTTACGAAATTTAACTAATTTTAGTATTGAAGTGCAAAAGTTCAAAAATTTGACTAAAACATATATATTTAATTAATAAAATTTTGAAATTTGATTCAAAAAATTGTATAAAAAATGTAGATTTTAACAAAATTCCATGTAATCACGATAACGAATCTTGGATGAAATATTTGACTTCTTGAATATCATAGAAATATTTTCTAAGTTTGTGTTAAATTTTATGAAGTTTTATTTAATTGTATTTGCTGAGTTTTCGTTCATGGACATCAGATATGGACATTAGATTTGATATACTTATCTGGTAAGGGGTGTGTTGCACGGCCATCGGTTTTGTGAAAAAGTTTGATGAGAAAGGAGTTATGGTTTAGTTGTGCCTGGAGATTGTAAGTAAAGGCTGTTTCTGATTGTGAAAATATAAATGTTGGCATGATTCCCTTGAGTTTTCTTATTGGCATTCCCAGTGGACACGACTTATCATGGGGCCCATTGATCTAATTTTCCAAAAATCCATAAGCCAATATATGGAAGAACCCGAATACGTCACCCTAATAAAGGAACGCGTGCAAGAAGCGTGGAAAAAGGACTGGTTAAAGTATAAAACATAACCAAGATGTCATAAAAGAAGCCTACGATAAAAAATTTAAGATTCCACAAGTTCGAGTCGGTGATAGAGTATTGGTAAAGCATAAAAAAAAGCACAGAGTAAAATTGAATCGATGAAAGGTTTCTAGTTTCTAATTTCATTTTAAAAGATCATCGAAAACCATCTAAAGATGCAAAAGTAACCCATATGAACCATCGTAAGAAAATTCGACGGATCCTATCACTGACAAAACTAATGAATCGAAAACGTATATATATAAGGTAATTTCTTCTAAAACTTCTTAAAAATATAATAAAACCTCCACAAACGAGCCACGATATTATCTTCAATCTAGCAAATTTTTTTTTAATGTTTTTATTTATTATCTGTTAATTGTATTCAAAGAAATATTTGTCAGACTCACTTTTCCGTTATTATATCTTTCCGAACTATTATCAACTGATTGAGCCTAAAGCATCAACAGTCATTATTGTTGCATTTATTAACAAAACTTCCCAAATATCCAATACCAAACTCCATCCTATTAATGCATTATTTTCTAGTTATCGATTTATTTCACGACGAAGGCTGTTGTTCAACGGACTTCTTTTTGCAAGAGAGGAAATAATTTTGTTAAACCACGGAATGGCAGTTGTCTTACATGATCTATCATTTATATACATGTTTTGTCGCGTTAGTAGGGCATTGTACACAGGCAATAGCTTCTTCATGAATATTACAGGATTAAATTAAAACATGCTAACAATTGAGCAGTAGATCTGATAAAAAAGATGTGCGCGTCATGATTACATACAGGGTTTTTCACAATATGTAATATTTTTTTCGTGATGTTTTATACATTTTTAAATGTATAATAACATTTTTTAATCACTTCATGATTATAATAAACTATTAATTTTTATTGTCAGTTACTTTAATTTCGTTAACCATTACAAATTATTATTATTATTATTACTATTATTATTATTATTATTATTATTATTATTATTATTATTATTATTATTATTATTA
>JBBMKC010132382.1:0-16012 GCA_037834085.1 Bipalium vagum
GAAATTATATTCGGAAAGAAAATATTTCGTGATGAGTGGTATGGCAAAGATAACAAATATTCAGATGATCAATCTACTGCGGCAGAAAAAACAAAAAGAATTTGTTGTCTTGTGTTTTTGTTTAAAAAATTTAGCTTGTTTTACACTTAACTTTTTGCATATTTATTATTTTAAGTACAACTAATTTTCTTTTTAAAACATTTATTTAATTTAGTTTCTATTTTTAGAAAGATACACTATTTTAATTATATTAATATCTATTTTTAGTAAGCTCTAAATCCTATATTTATTTTATATTCAGGTTTTTCTATCTTGTTAATATATTAACAATTTAATTAATAATAAAAATGATAAAATAATAATAATTGTATAACTTTAATTTGAAAATACCATAAACACATAAAAGAGTTGTGAAAAAGGAAGATTGTTTATTTTTACAAAGAATTTTTGTTTCAGATCGAAAAAATTACACAAAAAATTATTTGTCATAAAAAATGTTTATTTTGGGATTCTCCAAACAAATATATAGTTTTTAAAGTATAGTCTATTTACAATTAAAGTCGCCTCCCTGGATTTCCAGATAATATATATTTCTTATATGAAGCTAAAAATTATGTTAATACTACGTAATGTTATATTAGAACATGATATTCACAACTTTTCAAGTTTTAGAGTTAATAAAATTAGTTTTTCTATAAGTGCTTGATCCTTCAAAAGAATAGAATTGAATAAGAATATAGAAGCGAGACGTACGTTATAAGATCTTCATCAGAATTATTTTGAATCATTTATTTTACTAAATTAATTTTTTATTTTATGTTCTCTCAGTATGTTAAAATAGCTGCCAAATGATATAGAAAATAATAATAAAAAAGAAGCAATAAATAAATTAGCAGAGTGCATAAACTAAAATCTATTTTTAGAAAATAACAGGTAAATAAAATTAAAAACATTTATTTTAATATACATTCATTTCTAATTTAACAATTTTTTTAGCAGAATTTTTAGAGTTTATATTTTCAACTTAACAAAGATTTAAAATTATTAGAAATATGAAAAGGTAAACGAAGTAATGAAATTTAAAATTTAAAATAAAGTGAAAAGTCATAAATTTCTTTTATATATAACATTAGGTTTTATTAGTTTTTGTTTTACTTTTTTAATTAAACATTCTTTTTGAAAATTCAAAAAGTATCAATATGGTTATTTAAGGTATTTATAATTATTGTATAATTATAGATCTTGTAATTTAGTAAATTATTATTTATTCAAACTAATTTCAATAATTTTGTGCTCTGCTTGATTTTTTGCAGATTTGTTTTGGTTACTAATGAAATATTGACAATTTTATTTTATTTTAATTATTAATTTTTTAAATACCACCAGTTTGATGTCTCCTTACAATAAATTGAATATTGATTATTATGTGTTTAAATGAAATGTGTTTAAAAATCTAAATGGGTATTGGTTCAATTGAGAAAAACGTATGATTGATTCCAGTTGATGATAAAGCATGATTTAATACGTTATAATAATACACCGATTTTTATTTCTTGGTAAATTCATTTTTTGGTAAATGACGTTTTGACTTAAATTTATACAAATGGTTAATATCTTTCATTATTTATCCTCCAGTGATAATAAAGGCAATTTAAATAAAATTCAAATTTTTATTATTACAATTTTAGAAAACCGATTTTTATTTTATCGATTAATTTCAATTTTAATTTTCATTAATAATTAAAATCAATAATGAATTTTAAAATGATTCAGAAAGTTTTTATATAATTTCTTATTCAGTATAAAATGACTAGTGTACACTCGCTTATATTGCAACATTTCCAAAATATTTTTAAAACCAACAAATATAAATGATTTTTATAAAATTCTAAACTGATCTGAATTTCTTGGTATTTAATTGTGGTACTATACATTATTTTGTTAAAAGAAAAAAGAAATCTTTATTATTAAGTTACAGATTTTGAAAAATTTGAAAGAATAGAATTATCACAAAAAGAAGCATTTTATTCTATTATAAATTTTTCAAATGAAGCATTTGAAATTGGATTTGTTTGAAGTTCATTTGGAATATAAATATGAAGAATTAAAATATATTGTGAATCTTATCCATTAAAAATAGTAAATATAATAGTTGTCGGACTTAAAAAAAATTGAAAAAATAATCAAACATAATGCATTAAAAATTAATTTTAGACATGAAAACAAAAAAATTATTAAATTTCTCAATTTTACTTTAGATTCTGAAAGTGATAAATGGTACTATTTTCATTTAAACAAAATCATAGTTAAAAAATTATATTGATTATAATATAGATTTCATAAAATTTTCAAAACCAGATTTTGAAAAAGATAATTGTGTCTCTGTCTTTGGAAAAACTATGTAAAATATTATCTTTCATTTTAAAAGTTTTAAGGGCAAACCTTTGGTATTAGAGACTCCGTCACGTAATTCGAAATCTTCAGGAATATCAATTGAATCAAAATTTGTAGTTGAGTTAATTCCATATTTACATAAAAACTCTAGTAATGTATTTGTTTTACAATCTTAAATCTACTCGAAACATTTGGTTTCAAAAGCGAGTCTTTGATTCTAACACTTTCAGTGTGCATTTTTTAAAATAAATTTTTTAAAATTTTAAATTCTTTTTAATAAGGTTCAATAAATTAAATCTTCATCTAAATATTCAGTATACATCATTATGTCATTCAAATTGAATTGTCTCATTAGCTCTCTATAAGACAAATTAAATTCTTTAGCTACATATCTCCAATCATAATCCAAAAATCTATCATGATAAAAACGACAAAAAGATTAGAACATTTTTAAAATTACATTTTGAGTTTGCGTAAAAAAATATTGATGGGAAAATTTTGAGTTGTGAAAACTAGTCTTCGGTTCTAGCACCTTCGGTGTGTTTATTTACTTTTCTCGTAAGGATCAAAATATAGTGTAGATCCTTGTTTAATTATTTTAATTTTCCAAAGCTTTTGCAATAATTCTTTTCTTTCTGATTTCTGTAATCCTTTATATTCTGAACTATTTAAAATTGTATTTTTTAACCCTTTTCCAAAATATAGATCGAAGTAAAGTCTAGCTCCAGATTTTTGTTCCTCCTTGGGTTTAAGCTTTTCAACTT
This sequence comes from Bipalium vagum, assembly GCA_037834085.1. Lineage (NCBI taxonomy): Eukaryota > Metazoa > Platyhelminthes > Tricladida > Geoplanidae > Bipalium > Bipalium vagum. The sequence goes on from JBBMKC010132382.1 coordinate 3,159, forward strand.
CCATTTCTAACTTTTTTGTTCTTCAGTTTGCACACCTTCGGTGTTTACAGCTGCGCTGTGATTGCAAATTGATCTTTTTTTCATTAATTATTTTCTTGGAGAGATAATATTTTTCTTCATTAAATGTAAAATATTTTGGTTTTCCTACTTCTATATTTTCAAGCTTATCCTCAGTAATTTCTTTATTCATTTTTTAAGAAAAAATTTGAAAAAGAAAATCAAATGTTAGAATTTCAAAAATTAGTATTTTCAATTTTTTTTCAATAAAACAAAAAATATATTATCACAATTAGTAACTAATTTATTTTACTAAAAAATTTCAAAAATTCATGAAAATTAATGTTTAATAAAATAGTACAGAGTCCGTACTTTTCTTAAAATAGATTGTAGCTAATCAAATTACCAATTCCATAATAGCCTTCCATACATTTTTATCAATTTCAAACCATATAAGATTTGATAAAGAATTTTCTAAGAAATAATGTTTATGAATTTTAAAATACATAAAAAATTTATAAAAATTGAAAAATGTAAAATCATTAAAATATAACTATTATAATTTTCAATGATCATAAAATTCAACTTGATTTCATGAAAGTTTATCGTAAATTCAAAAAATCATAACTTCTTAAAAATTATAAAATTGAGATCATAGTATTTGATAAAATTCTCTTCAACTAAAATTTCCAATTTTGAAAAATCTTCAAATTTATTCAAAAATTCCTGTGATGTACTTTTGCTAAAATGTATTTCTTTAATAAATAATAAAACTTAAAATATTACCATTCATTCATTTCATAAAATCATAATTTCTTAAATGGCTTTTTGATTTAATTTTCATTTAGTATTTTTCTTGAAAACTTAAAATTGATGAGTATTTATTATTATTTTATTTTTGAAATTATGGATATATTAGAAGATTTATACAAGAAGCTTGAGGATACAATCAAACTTATTAAAAGCAAAAAATCCAATATTTCCAATAAAAAGAAAATAAGAAAACCACAGGAAGAAATTTTGAAAATAGAACGAAGATTACGAAAATTGAAAGCGAAAAGAATAGAAATTAAAAATGAAATCAAGAATAAGGAAGAAAATCTAATGATTTAACTGAACGATTTAGAATGGGTATTCTAGTTTTTAAATATAGCTTTTTCTGATATGATTTCAATTATTTTTTTGTTTCAATTATTTAGTTTATTTCAATTATTTCTTATTTATTTTTTTGTTGCTATCAGAAACCATTTATTGGGTTTTATAAACTAAAATTTAAACAAAAACGTTCACGATATTTTGAAGTTAACAAAATATGAAAAATCGTAAACCTTGTTTGTTTTACTTTTATGAACGCAGCAAGCGTTAAGCGAAAGAGTTAAGCAGAGGTTAAAGAAAGCATTAAAATATAGATTGATAAAATGTCCTTGAAAAAAAATTATTTTGATTATCTTAAACAAAATGAAAAATATATGAACTGATAAATAGTTCGAAATATGTTTCATAAATTACTTTTTATTCTCAAGTTAAATATTAAAAAATATATAAATTAAATTATATAAATATTAATTAAATTTTATATCATTCATTTTTAAAAACTACATTTTGTAATTTTTCATAAAACCTACCTAATATTTTTTCTTCATTTTTATTAATAATTCCATAAACAATTGAATTAGTAAAATAAATTTCATTGATAATAAAAATTTTATTTCATATGTTTCAAAGCTGCTTGATTAACTCGATTTATTGGAATAGAATCAGTTTTTGGAATTGTGAGAATTGATAAATCGTGATTGTCTTCAAATTTTCTACTATTTCATTATAGTTTTCTAAACGTTTGTCAACATTTGTTCCAGACAGAATATCTTGAATATTTCTATTCAAGCTGGACTATATCTTAAACTATCATTGAAATTGATTAGATTTCTCAAGCCCATCTTCGTTTAGTATTTGAACCTGGATATTCTTATTATGAACAAAGGAGCTTGGCTGTGAATTGTTCAATTCTTGTTTGTTATTACTTTCGAGATCAGTCATTACTTGATATCCTTCAAAAGATTTCTCAATTGAAGTAGTACAACAAGACTCTACATTTATTAATACATAGTTTTTCTGTTTCTGTTGATTATCTAAATTTTAAAACTTAATATTAATTTTTTATTAGTATTAAATTACTATTAATATAACTGCAACGCTTTTAAAAAATCTTCCCATAAATCTTTCTTATGTTTCCTTCTCCAGATACATTCTGATAAATGCCCCTCAATCTTTATTCTTGGTCTTATTTGCATTTTGAGACCATTCCACATGCTTCTATGGTATTGACACTAGTAACAAGAGTTTTATATGTTACTGATTGGTTAACTGTTCCATGTCCATACCCATGTTTGCTAAATCCATTTTATGCTTTCCACATGTCAGTATAAATGATAGATCCTGGTTCGACATGTTTTGTGATTACTTCCAATAAAGTATTCGAGGATCGGTCTGGTACCTTTGTTAAAAATATTTTTTTTACCTGTTTTTTCAATACCACTGAGTACCCATGCGCCTTCAACGTGATGTCATCGATGATATTTTCTTTTCCCCATTTTTGTCTCATCTATTTCTACTATTATCCCTTCACCCCCAATGATAGTATTTTCGAAATCCAATGAGTTGCATATTTTTGTTCGAAATAAATTTTGAAAATGGAAAACGGTTTTGGACTTGTTTTCGTGCAATTTTTAATGGATACTGCTGGCATTTTACTAATGAGTTTAAAAACAATATTTATTATATAATAAAAATGAAGATGTAGTGTAGATGATATTTAAAGTTAATTGAATAAATGATGATTATTTTTCGATTATTTTTCTTTTAGAAACGAGCTGCTCCTAAACTAATTTCCTTATGTGCTCTGACCATATTTCTTATCGCCAAATGCACGGTCTGCCAGTATTCATAACTGGTAGGTAAATTCACCAATCATCTCACCTCTTTTCTGTTTCTTCTGTTAGAACATCTGTCTGTTCAGACTTCCCAGATTACTTGGAATCAGTCGATTAGCTAATTCTGCTAGTAACTGCCCATGTAATATTAGGTTTCACTTCTATATCCTTGTATGCACTACTGGCTGTACCTTTCAAATAAATGAGCAACAGCTGAATCATTCTGGCATCATTGAACCGAAGACTTCAGCCATTCGTTTTTACTCTGCCATGAAATCAGCGAACTGTTAGTTCATAATTTAAATCTTTTATGGGCAATCTATAATAAGATTCCCTTTTAAGCAACTCTTTTCATCTCCTTAATCTCCTCTACCATTCTCTTATTCCTTCTTATAGTTACCGTTTAAACTACATACTTATCAAAAACTTTACGCACACAGGCTAACTAGCCTTTAATTACAATAGATAGTTCTTAAAGCCTTAAATAAAATTTAGCCATAAGGGCCTCAAAATTTCGCGCACAGCTCCCTCAACTTTTATAAAATTCTGCCTCAGAGGCTCACAAATTCTCTCTCTATCCCACGTATAGCACGTCGGGCTCATAAATTATACATGTATGTTGGCGCAAGTCTTCCATTGTGTATCAAACCTACCTGAGGTTGTTATGGGCTACTCAAGCTCGTAAAAAAAACAACCTAATAACTTTAACTAAATTGAGGGTCAGACCATTTTATTACCACCAAACACTTAACAAGCATACAAGAAAACCATGGTCGGCCAAAATAAAATTACAAAAATTACCAAACATAATCATTTATTCTTGGCAATTTTTTGGATGAAAAATAATGATTTTACCCTGGCTTATATACTAATTTTGATTGTAATTTGACGTCTCCAGTTAGACAGTTAAGCTGTCAATCATGATGTACTTTAAATAAATATTTACAAAAATAGATTTAATTTCTAAAATTTTTATGATGTAAATTATTGTATTTAAAGACAGCATGCTACTGATTAAAAATCAGTAGCTGCTCTTAAACTATTATTTTTGATGCGAAAACCTTTTGTAGAATATCTTCTTCAGTTTTCTTAGCAAACTTTTCAAATTTAGTTATCCATCTCTTGAAAAAGGTTTTTTCTTCTGTAATTACGAGAATTTCATTTTCTTTCTCCCTCGTAATCTCTTTCAGGGAGACCATTTCAATGTCTTCTTCATTCTTTAAATTAAACTCTTTTTCATGTTTATGACATATAGATGTTAACACTTCGGCACAAAACTAGCGAGAAATATATTATTTTCAAGATAATAATTTCGAACAAAAAAAAATATGAATAAAGTTTGATCATAATTTCATCGATTTATTTATTTTAATTAAAAATACTTACAGATTAAATATAAAAAATACTATTGTTAATCTAATAATGAAATTGCAATTTGTTGATTTCTTATGTTATTAACTCCCAGCGATTCCTTCGATTAAGGATTCTGCTAGCCTTTGAAATCATGTTTGTATCAAGTGAGTTTGTCAAGAATGATTTTAACACTTTTTTGAGTTATCAGAAAGTAAATTTAGAGAAGCATGGTTCAAATTTCAAAAGTAATAAGTAATAATTTATGACTTTTTCTAATATATTGATTTATATAAATAATTATATAACATAAATTATTGATTTTTTCTAAAACGGATATAAAAGGGGAAAAGCTACTAACATTAAGTAATTAGTATGCTCTCATTTTCTAAATAAGTTAATTTATGAAAAAGATTCGATGTATGTCTTCGTAATTTATAAGGATCTCACAGTTCTTAAGTTTTTATTTAATAATTTCGGTATAGATTATTAACCAAACTTGCTTATGTGACTCCTCACTATTTGTTACATTATCCTTAACTATCATATTCAGTAAAGAAGCCAACACTGCATCAAAATCACGAAAGTGTATTATTATTAAGAATTTTCTGACTAAAATCAATTATATAAAGTTTTTAGGCTTTCTATATTAAATATGCTTTTCGAAGAGTTGTAGTAATGAGAAAAAACAATAAAAGTTAACTTAATTTAAGCCAATGTATTAAAAATTTTATTTTCCTTAATGGATCAGACGTCTGGTGGGATTTGGAACCGTAATTAGTGATACGAAATTTAAAAAATTATCAGCAATTATTACAATATATTTCACAATAAAAATAAAAGATTAACAAACTTTCAGACTCAACACAAAGAAATAAATTATTAAAAATAAATAAAGAATGAGGTTGCGGTTTATATAAATATATATATTTTATGACTCGAAATATGATACGTTTTCTAAACTCTTTTAGTTACTTTTATTTTAATTAAAGATATTTTTGCGACTAATGGTAGTCTAGTTAAGCCCCCAGGAAAGCTACGAGTCATCTTATAGTATGAGACTTTAAACTAAGAACAAGATGGAATTTTATATAATTCTCAATTTGGCAAAGAAAGAAAAAAGTATTTATTTATATTATTTAAAGTGAAAATTAATATGTAGCTCCGGTTAAATTCTAATGTTTGCTTGAGTGTTTTGAGTTGCTTTAATTTTTAACTTTTCTTATATTATAACTGGATTTAGTTGCAGGACTTGGCGCCCCCACACTTATAGTCATTTTGGAAAAAACTCTACTTTACCGGAATGTTTTTTAAAAAATTGTGTTTTTGGTTAAATAATCTAATTTTAAAAACAAAAAATTTAAAAATTACAAATTTATTTCAAAGACACAAAATATTCATTTTGATAATCAAATTGTATTTAACAAAAATTATCCTTCATGTTTACTTACCCTCATCTTTATCATCATTCTCAAAAATTCTTCAGACTGTTCAAATTCAAGAATATGCCGCGCTACTGAAACATATTTCGATTAAATTTAATTTGATTCAATGCTATTAGTGTGAAAAGCCTTTTTCAAATCCTAGAAATTAATTGTGGAATGGTTAAACTTTAAATAAATAAAGAAATATTCTCTATTCTCAATCAAGAAATTATATGACTTCCGGTAGTCAGATATAATTGTTAGTAATTATTGGTAGTAATGCATTTTTTTGTATAAAGTATTTAAAATTATAAAATCAAAAACTATAATCTGTCTTCTACATTGACCATGAATATACACTACTTTCGTGTTCTAAAGCACCTAAAATTCATGTCCTTTCAGCAGAGTGACCACGGCGAGATTTGTGGTTTTATAATTTAATGCAAAATATTAGATAAAAATAAAATTAATGCGAAAATTTTATATTCAATAATTTCACTTGGATTAGTAATTCACGAGGCTTATTGAAGGGTGCTGGTAATTTATGCAGTAACGGGCTATTCTCAGTCTGCAGATTTGTCAAAATTTTTCGACATCGATAGCTGCTGAAGGAAAAATTGTACGAGTGTTGGTGAAATAACACAGAGTTAAAAGATACTCGATCTGGTTTACCACTATTTTTTTTCCTTTAACTGCGTCTTTGAAAACTACATTCCTCGGGTTTATATAAACCATTTTGGAAAGTGGCATTCGTGATGTCTGTTTGTTCGAAATTGGATTTGAAACGTCTTCTGAGAGATACAATATTTTCGAAAATATCCTTGCCATCATATCCCAAAACATGTATGGCAAGCGAAACCTGTTTCCTAATCTGAGTGCCAGGTTTAAATGTGATTACATTGGCGAAGACTGCGTTCCGATGAAGATGATAAGAGTATCCAAGTTTTTTAGGAGTAGGAGAGAAATAGCTATTTCCGGCTCTCAGGGAGGGATATTGTATTAAATACGTGTACATGTATGGTTTCTTTGGGGTAAATGTTAATTTTATAATGCGGTATAACTTCATGGAGGTAAAAATATTTTGGGTTGACAACTCTGTGTATGTAGAAACTTCTGAAGCCTGTAGAGAAGAATTTTCAGGCGTTTGGTATTTCTTTTGTGTCAAAACTCACATCGTTAAAGGGTATTAGGCCTTGTTGTGCCTTCAAATATTTGATCGATTCAATGAAGGGAAATTTATTAAATTGCTGTACGTGAATAACAGCATCTGGGGATACATTAATCATATATTGACTAAGAAATTGTGTATGAGGGAACGTTGGACTATATTGACGAACAGATTAGCTTATGAGTTGATTTGATTGGTTGATAGGACGCGCTCGGTATATGAATCCATGAGAAGTTTTCTGTTTTGAATATAAATAAAACTAAAAAGAACACCATTCTATCAATTTTAGTTAATATATGTGTGTTGCTGATGAGAAGCAATACGTTAAAGCAAGTGCATTTTATCAAGATCCCTGCGTTTAACTGTAGTTGGTATTATACAGTTAAAACTTATTAGTTTTAATAAAATCAATTTAAATATATTTGAAAATCTTAATTAAAATGTACAGTTTTCGATGAGTCTATTCATGAGTTTCTAGCTAATTGAACTTCCACATCAAATCCATATTTGAGGAAATATTTCATTGAGAAATTGATGTACTGCTATACTCTAATGTGGAGGTTCTTCATCTTGTTGGAAAAATGAATTTCTCAGAATTCTATGGCTTTTAAAAGTACGTACAAAATAATCTTTGAGCATCTGTAAATAATTTTCTGATTTCAGTGTCCGATTCAAAAAAATAGAAACTAATTAATTTTTTGGAAGACATTGCTATCCAAATATTGAATTTTGCTGATATTCTTGGAATTTAAACAATATTTCCCGGATCTGATTTTGTGATATGATATTACCAAACACACAAAAGTTCTATGTTGTCCACATTCTGAAATTTATTAAAACGCCTTTATCAAAAACAAATAATCAATTTTTTAAACTTAAACTAAATAAAAATTCAATATTCAAATTACTATTATACATGAACCATTTATTTTAAACATTTTTATTTTGGAAGTAATAATAAAAATAAATTATTAATAAATCCTCTATTTAATACATTTATATTTAGATAATAATTTGATATTTCTTATTGAAGTCCTAATGGAAAAAAGTATTAAAATTACTAACGTGAGACACTGTTCTTTGAGTATGACCAAGGTATCAAAGCAAAAGAGGCCTCATTAAACATTCAAAAAATATATTTTCATGAAAGACTCTTTTTTAGGCGATACAAAATAGGGTTTAGAAAATTTAAAGATAGTAACATAAGTCTTTAAGAATTTCCGAGAATAGACGTCCATTCGTTGTCGACGTTGATAAGCTAAAGCGATTGATTGATAAGAACTCGAAAAACATACTGAAAAATTCGCCACAATTTTTTATCATGTGAAGATAATAAAAATTCAATTACATGAAGTTATCAAATCATATAATGATGGGAACCATATGCTTTTTCAGACAAACAACAATCTATACGGGTTTACAATTTGTAATGTAAACCTCAAAACATGATCGAGATCCATTTTCGAAGAATTGTGAGCTCCGATGAAAAGTGGGTTGAATACACTATTCCTGATCATCGCTAACAATGGTTATCGGCTGGACAACATCCACTTCCGACCAAAACTAGACTTATTCTGAAAAAAGGTTCTGTTGCCTGTTTGGTGGGATTGCTTAGGAGTCATTTATTGGGAATTCTTTAAAAATGGTGAAACTATTGATTCTAAACAATTAGACAATCTACATTGCACTCTTCAAGAAATAATGTCCAATTTTGTTAGCAGAAAAGGGGTTATTCTTCAGCATGATAATGCTAAATCACATGCATCAAAAATGACACAAAAGAAATTAAGAAAAATGAATTATGAAGTCTTTCTATATCCATCATGTCGACCAGATATCGGGGCTGCAGATTACTATCTGTTCCGCTCAATTATTCTCTTTCTTAAAGGAAAAAAAGGAAAACATGGACGAAATAAGAAATGACTTACAAAGGTATTTTGATAAAAAACTGAATTTCATTCCGATGGCATTCATTCTTTTGTACACAGATAGCAGTGATTAGTTTACATTGAAGGAGAATATTTAATCAATTAATGTTTTTATGTTAATAATAAAATTTATTTTGAAGTTTTTTTGATTAGGGTCTCAAAATTAAATTGCATCCCTAATAAAATAATATAATCTTATTTGTTTTTTAGATAAGGTTAAATTTAACTAACACATTAATTTTGAGATTCTGTATTCAAAAGCTTCAGAATAATCTTAATAACTTCTTTTCTGCAATAGTTTTTGTATTTATAGAAAAAAAATCTAGGAATTATTTTCTTAAAGATGGATTCTTAATCTATTTATTATAAAATTTGATTAAGTATCTATTAAATATTTTACACCAGGGCAATTTAAAGAGGAAAGTCTGTGTTTGTCTAGTGGGTCAGGGGTTTTTATGTCATTCCGAATTAATTAACTCTAGTTTAACATAATATTTAATATATAAAACTGACTTTGTATTTATATTAAAAAATTATATATTAAAAATAAAATATTAATATACAGAAAAACGACTTTCAAATAAATGTGATTTGTCAATAATAAAAATATTATGGTAACGCAAAGTATAATTTACTCTAAAATAAAAATATTTTCAATGAAGTGTTGACAGAAATTATCATTATAAAAAAATAAATGTTTCCTTAATTTGAAAAATTAAATTATAGATAATCTCTTTTTTATATCACAAATATCTATATTAAGCAATTTATTAAAAAATTAGCAGACACAACTCAAAAGTAATATATTTTTATTTAACGACAAGGTAAACATACAGAATTATCTCATACAGAGTTACAGTAAAATGCGGAGACATGCAAAATATCTATATAAATCGCATGAATTTGATGGAAAGTAATTCAAATTATATGCAATTTTCTTAATAACTACCATGAACATTTATATAGAGGTTTAAACGATTAATACAACTTTCAGCTGCTGTTCAGCAATTATAAAAACATTTCATCCCAAGACTTGGTTATGACAGTGCGTAAGGTGTTCAAATTTTGACTTGCTCCAAAGAAAGCTATACTCTCCAAATATCCCCAAACAAAACAGTCCATGGAATTTAAACATGGTGAATATGGAGGTCATTTTGCGGAGTTGATGATATCAGGAAATTGCTCATGAATATACTTTTTCGTCACGTTTGTTCTATGGGTGCGCGCCGATTCTTACTGAAATATATATAATAATATATAAAAGAATGTCAAATATTGTCTTTGTCAGACACAAATTCAGTGATTCTGAAACACTAAGGTGACATAATAAGACAATAAGCCTTATTTTTCTCAACACAATATTTACACAATAAATGTCAATAATGCTCTCAACTACACCACGGTTAATCCAGAAATCAGAGCGAACTCCAACTTCATACCAAAATTGCTCTATATCAAGCAAATATTTGTCATATATCTGTCAATTTGTCTTGCTCAAGACACGACAAAACTCTTGATGCATTCTACTTTGATTTTTCTATTCAACCAAAAATATAATAAATATTAAACTTAAAATAATTGAATTTTATGTCGTTAAAAATAAACGATAAAAAAGTTAAATACAGTAAATAATATTTTAAAATGTCAGGGTTTTGATGAATGATTGATGAATGTCTGATATAAATATCTGACTTATTAAATTGTTAGTGTACTAATGACTCTAGTAAATTAAAAAAAGACTTTAAAATGTGTATTCACACACTTTACCACAATCATGTTTTCTCGCTTGTTAATTAAGTTTATGCCGTGTGTCAGTTATCAGGTGTGATATTATGTTTACGTCTGCTTGTAATTATTTAATATATTGATCACAAATTTATTTTTCATTTTATAATATAATTTTTATAATTTTATTTCTTATTTCATTATTGTTTATTTAATGAAAGACCATTGAAAATCTCCAATTTACCTTTCAGGAATTATAAAATGACTCAAATTTTTAAGTAAATAAGCAAGGTCGTGATTTAAAATTTATATTTGTATTATAACTATAAATTACTTTCAAACAATGAAATAAATTTTTAGAATCTTATTGATCAAGGATGTTATAAAAAGGGCTCAGGATAAAATACAGATTTCAACCTTGTAATGTTGAGATCTATGGATTATTTCAAGATATTTATTGAAAAGATTATTTGATCCTTGAGTTGGTATAGTCAAAGACCTCTCGGGTTTTTAATTAATTTAATTATCTAATAAATAAGAAAATTCTTATTTACGATTAGTACAATGATAATTAATTATGTAAACTCTAATTTAGTTAATTACAGTAATACAAATAATTATTTACAATATTGTTAAGTTTCGAAAAGTTTGAATTAACTTGAACACTAAATAATTTTCCAAAACTTAACGTGGCTCGTTGTTTATAAAATTGATCAGAAGGATTTAGAGTGTCTCATTCGGTTTGAAATTTTGCAAAATAATGTATGTTTTATTTTTTTAATCGACTAGGTAAATTGCAACAAATTTCGTATGAATGATTTCAAGCGTTAAAAGTTTCGATAGTTTTTTTTTTTAATCAATTTCAATTCATTCGTAAATAAAATGAATAAAAAGTTCACAAAGTCAAATCAAAAACAAAAATTTTTTATGTTTTAAAACTTTATTTAAATCTTTTTTGAAAAAATAAACGAAATTTAACTAGTAAATCCCGGAGAAAAATCAGAATGATATTATTTATGCTCTTCGCCATCCTAGCCTCAAGAGCCCTCAAAAGTGAAAAACGCCTCTTCGCCCTACTTGACGTTGAGAAGGCAAAAAAAAATGATGGGAAGAACAACAAAAATATAGAATTTATTTGATATCTTCGAAAGTAATTGGGGAACTATTCAATTACTTCGACTTGATTAATTAATTTAATTAGTTTCTAACTTGTAATCAAATTAAACCTTGAATTGTTAAATTTGAAATCAAATTGCAGTTCTGAAAATAATAATAAATAAAATGACAATTACTAATTTATTGTAAAACTTGGTATGTTCACTGATTCCTTGTTTTCTGTAGTCAGCAACTGATCTCGTTAGAAGTTTGGACGCACGGACGGAGTTTTCGATTTATATTGTGGTGAATTTTTGAGTAATTCCCGTAATTTGATATTCCAAACTTTTTAATGAAAATTTGTTCGCAAGTTTCTGAATGACTTTTTCTTGATTCTTTTAACGAGTGCTTTATATTTATATTAAAGTTTTTTAGTTATTTTTTATTTATAGTAACTTTATACAATAATTAATTTTTTATGGTTTTTCTTGTGACCATTAAATTAATATTAATATCACTTTATTTTTAGTAATAATTTTTATTATTTATTCTAATTTTAGAATTATTTTTAATTTCTTCATTATTTTTTTATGAATATAATTTATATTTTATTTATTTATTTAATTTTAGATGTCTCTCAGGATTAACCAGTAATTACAATATATTTTTTATACATTCACTAAAAACTTTCTACTTAATAATATTAGAATTAAAATATCTTATATCATGCAAAAGATTACACAAAGATTGAATCAAAAAAAGATTTATCATGCAAAAGATTTCACAAAGATTAAATCAGAAGTAGGTTACGTTATCAAAAGATTATACAAATATATAAAAAAAATTGGGTTTGGTTCATTTTCAAGTTAAATCACACAGAATGTTAAAAAGGGTTCTTTTGATTTCCGTCTCCTAGTAGTTGGCCTTGGAGTCCCCACAATATAAATTAATCAAAGATATGGCTAGATTAATTGATTGAGATTTTTTGAATTTATGATTATTTGTATTTATCATTTATTGATTGTTATTAATATTGTTAAGATCCTAAGTTGATGGCTAAAAAGGGTGATGAAGGTTGGAGCGTAAATGTATCTTAGGTCTCAACGGTTGAAGGTTGCTTGTGGTTGTGTTCGATTAATTGAATGAATTGAGGAAACGATTTATGGTTTAATACTTTTATTTGAATCGATATTAAAATATACAATGAATGAGACAATTCTGACCGATTTTCTTTTTT
>JBBMKC010132493.1:0-16011 GCA_037834085.1 Bipalium vagum
ATAAAAGTTCGAAACATGTTTCATGAAAATATATATTTGAATAAATTTTGTATTCATTTAATAAAAGGCGTATATTCAAAAAATATATTTATATTGTTCACAAGATTAAGATTAATAAATATATTTAATAATATAAAAAATATTTTACACGAAATATAAATGGACTATTTGAAAACCTGTTTTTGGGTCCCCCTATAATTTATAAAAATAATTTAATTTATAATTTACGATCTAATGATTACGAACTAATACAGGGTGTAGAAGGGTGTCCAAAAATTCACACAAGAAGTAATTGAGACTCAAAACAAATTTAATTTAAGAATAGTGGTAGACAGCACTCTATTTTTAATCATCTTTTGAAAAATACTTTATGAATCAATAAAAAGTTAATAATTAATCAATTTTTATGAAATACAGTGCAAAACGGTTACATGGAAGTATTTTGGAGTTCCCCACAACTTCGATGTAACCGTTGTGCACTGTACATTAGTTTTGTGTGAGAATTATTTCTTGCGTGAATTTTGGGATCCCTCGTACATTAATTTTCCATTACTTCTAAGAATAAAGTGAGTTCTACAATTCACTTTCCCCAAGCTTAGGTATCACATGCAACAAAATAATATAAAATATTGAAATATATATATTATCGTTAGAAAACGGGAAAAAGAAATAAAACGTCGACGTTCACCTGATTTCTTTAACATAGATTTCATGAAGCGTTGAATGTAGTATATTTTTCTGAGAACTTTAATTAAGCTGCCTTTTCCTTCCATGTTACTAAAATATAATGCAAAATTTATGTTTTTTTGTCTTTTGCACATTCAAACATTTCCCCAATTGTATCATTGATATTTTCCTTAAGTATTTACTGATACATAATGACACCAAATAGTTCTGTAGCTCAATTCTGAGACCCTGTGCTATTAAGTGTCCCACTTTTTTGATACTTAGGGTGCGCGGTATGTCACCCTAAAAGAATTAAACAGCAGCTCGACATTCACCCCATCGTCCAAAAAGGATTTGCCATCAGCAATCACCCCAATGTCTCATAATAAAGGAATAGAAATACTAACATTTTCGAAGAATAATTTAACATGTGAGTGGGATCTGAAATCATTAGCAGTACGCATGATTTGGGGTTAAAAGATTTTGAAAATAATAATCCAGTTTTTTTTCTCAACATGAACTCAATGATTTAGTTCGTGATCAATATATCGAAGGTGGTCATATCCCAGTTAACACTACAAAATAATATGTTGGATCTTCAACCTGTAATTTTTACAGTTTTCTACACACAATATAATACGATAAGAGATCTTCAACTTTATCCATACTAGATTAAAATTATCAGTAGGTTACATGACGAAGGCTATACCGAAAGTCTAAGTAATAAAATCAAAAATAATCGACTTTTTCTTCAAAATCGAATGGTAACATCTGAAGATAAATGCATTTAGAAGAAAACCAAGAGATTTAAAGATATTATTCAAACAGAGGGTATTAGAATATCATCAGAAATGTGTGAAAGTGATATCAATGATTTTTATAATCGTTTAAAATTGTAATTATTCTCCAGAAAAATATTATAAATTTTCATAAGTAAATGTTACCTTGTCAAAAATCTGCAGTCTTTATTGAATATATTTAACGTTATTACATTTTAAATTGTGATACTTACTTTTTATACACCCTGCATAGTAATAAAATACTTCTCACAAATGTTTACTTTTGGAATATATGCTGACAATTTTGAATCAATATATTATTTGAACAACGATTTAATCAATGAAGATTTCAATGAATGATATTTGTTAATATTTATTAAATGATTTTGTATTTTAATAGTTGGAGTCACATTTGTGTATACCTAATATTATTATCGTTAAATATTATGTTTAACCTATTTTCATATTATTATTTTTATTTCTTCTTCTTTGACATTTTAATAATGTTATTTAATTAAATTTGAAAAATAATTAATTTAATTATTTTTACATTTAACAAAAAAAATTTTTTTTCGATTTGGTAATACAAAAATTTTCTGAAAATATCGATCAAATATTTGGTGAATTAAAACAAAATTATTTCTTCAACAAATTTATTTCATTATGTATATAGAGAAAATGTGTAAGAGAATCTGGTTTATTTCGTAAAATATGGAAAAAAAAGAAACTGAATTTCTTTTTATAAAATCGACTTTGACGAAAATATTCATTTTGGTTACATTTTCTTTAAAATATATTTCCAATTTCATCGGTCGTATAATAATAATAATAATAATGAAAAATATTTTACGTTTCTTTCAAAATAATTTCAAATTTTTTCAACCAAATTCAGCGTAACATTTTAATCATAAATAAATAATGTTGTGGAAATTGAGAAATTGAGAAAATTTATTTTAATATGTGGAAAAATATTTTTTTTTAAAAAATAAATTATGAAGTAAAACACAGAAATAATTACGCGGGGATCTTCCTTCGATAATCGTGATAATAGAATTAATTGATTTGTTTTACTGCATCAAATGGTTTTTATTTAGGACACAATCGATAAAATTTTAGATATTTATAACAACATTGCATTTTTCCTATCACGGATATTGAGGAATATTCCGAAATGAGTACCATTTGGGCGAAGAGATGCTGTTTCACTTTAACATTAAAATATGTTGTGTAGAGCCTCAAATAATATTTGGCGTGGCTCATTGTGATAATGGTCCAAGAAAGCAACTTAAACATTTTTTTCAAGGGATCTAGAAGCGATTATTTTTAGGAGGAACATAAAGAGCGCCTTGAAGGAAACAATATGAAGTATTGGTTGATGAAGATCTGAGTTAAAGTGAAAATGGTACTGTCGAATTTTTAAATGTTTGTTGGTCATCGGTCAATTTACAATGGAAAGGTGAACTCATTTATTAAGGTAATGGGAGAGTCTTTGAAAGATGGAGAGTTAGAAGCGCGTTTTGGCTGTTTGGGAAAAAACGTTCTGTCTCAAATGTTAGAATAACAATATGAAATCGGGTTATCCTAATCAACCAGTATCATAGAGGAACATCCATGTGAAGTAGCTGTTGGAATCTGATCAGACGATTACAAATGAATGTTACCATGACCTGATAATTAATGTGATCCACATGTGGAGACGAGATAACGTATTTTTGATATGAGATGATGTCATACTACCTGTACCAATCTGATTATTTTGAGGCAGTTCTCAATTCTCAAAAGTTAAACATTGACCTTAAAGGAGATGTGTCAAAGACTTAAATAGGAGCAAATCAGATAGGGCGGGATCAGGGATATATGCAGGGTGGAGAGTGATTTGGAAATCCAAAGCTTATTGTAGCTTTTAGAATACGTTTCATGAGGAATTGTCATGTTGCAAAAGTACTCTTCCACGACTCATCAATACGGATGATCGATTCGCACTGTGATCTGAAAATCATAAATGTGTTTTAGCTTGGAGCCGAAATCACTTTAGTTAAGGTTACATCAAAGTGTAGGTCTCATGTGTTACAGTAGAGGGCTCTTTTTATTTTTTTACGACATGGGATTTGTCAATTGGCAGAAAGATGGCTTCAAGTCATTGAAGATGATGGAATGTATTTCGAGGAATAACTGAATAATTTGTGTTTTGTAAATAAAATGTTCTCATAAAAACAACAAAGACGTTTGACTCACCCTGGTGGTTGAGTCACAAATCTTGAGACGGACATTATGTCAGATAAAAAGCGAAGGTTTTTCAGGTTGCAATTTCGTTTAGAAGCGGTTAATTATGGCCTGGATTCAACGAATTCAAAGGCCAATAAGCCTTTTTCAGTCCATTTAGGTCGACTGAGAAACTGGCTTATAACCGGAAAAATAGTGTGGTGATGAGAAGATAATTACTTCCCTAACTCTTCTTGTAAGACCTCAGTGACCGTTGTGGCAAGTGGCCGGCCAGGAAATGTGAAACAGAGCCTGGACTAAGTCTTGAGATATCCAATTTCGTGACTTTAGATAAATACATTTAAAAAGGGAAAAAATATTTTTAAAAATAGTCCAGTTTTGAATTACGACGCCCTTTTATTTTATGATCTCAGAAAACATAAATTCTTTCCCAATGAAAATTATAGAGGTCGTCACCAGGTGATTTTGTTTAGATCAATCATAACATTAAAACAATTAAAATAGATTTTTATGACAATATTTTCTGGTTTCTGACACTGGGATTGGTGATAAAATATCACAAAGATATAAAAGTACTTCAATGGATAAGCTTATATCGACAGAAATTGTTTCTGTTTGGTTATTATCTTTTAATAATAATAATAATAATAATAAAATATTAATAATAAAACATAAAAAATAAAAAATAAATAAAAAATAAATAACAAATAAATAACAAAAAAATAATTAATAAATAATAAATAAATAAATAAATAAAAAATAATTATAATAATAATAATAATAATAAAAAAAATATTTTCTGAATTATTATCACATAAAATTAATTTATTGCCATTATTTTTTATGACAGGAGTTTTATGAAGAAACTTTAATCGCTTTTTATCAGAGTTTGACGTTGACAGTTTTGAATAAATTCATTTAATTTATTTAATAATTTCCTGTAATTGATTTTTCTTTTCAATATTGAAATTTTTCATTATTTCTCCATTAAATTGTTAAAAAATTAATATATTGATTTTGTAAAGAAATTTTCTTCTCGGTGTATTTTATTTTCACTTTATTTATTCTCTTTTTCTATCTCTTTTTTTTAAAAAATAATTTTAATTAAATTTTACCCTTTTTTTATAAATTATCCACATTAAAAATTAAAGATGAAAAAATACATTAAATTATAAAATCAATAAATGAAAAATTTCACAATCTTTTTTTTGCTGTAGAAATGAATTTTGAATGTAAAAATATTTCCGCTAAGCTTTTCTCAATTTCAGAAGGAGATCTGAATATGTTTTCAAAATAAATGGAATATTTGTTTTAAAATTAATATTTATTTTATTATTTTTAATATTATTAACTACTTTTGTTTTGTCTAAATGAAATATGCCTAAATATTATTGTTCACGTAAATTATATATAATTATTTATAAATTAAAAAGGAATCTTATTTAATTAATAATTATAATAATTATATTATAATATGCGTCTTAACTTAAAAAAAATGAATTCATTAACTTAAATTAAAATGAATTAACAAATTAAATAAAAATAAATTAAATGATTTAATTAAAATTAAGTAATATGAATTAACTAAATAAATTTTAAAGAAATTAATGAATTAATTAAATTAAAATAATATTATATAATTTAAATGATTTAAAATAATGATTAAAATAAAATAATATGAATTAATTAAAATTTACTTGTAAAGATATCTTCTGTGTATTTAAGAAAAAAGGAAGATTTTGTCTAATTTATTAATTTTATAATATATTGGGTTGGCAAGAAAATTCGTGGGCGTTTTAATATTGTAATTTGTAAATCAATTTTTCATACATCAATCATTCAGTTGTTGTTTAAATAATATAATAGTCTTACGCGATAATTAAAATATCATTATGCAAGATAAGAACTGCATTTCCGTTATATTTTGTTGTTATATTTTGAAAAAGGTAATTACTGTATTATTTATAAATATTATGTTAATTTTAAAAAGGTAAGCGAGTCCCGGATGCACATACGAAAATATGTAAAGTATATGGAGATAATGCTTTATCAATACATGTATGCGAAAAGTGATTCGCCAAATTTAGTTGTGAAGAATTTGATGTGATCGATGCATCCCGCTCCGGACGTTAGGAAAAATTGTGCCTTCTGAGATTCGTTTCGCGAATCAATGTTTGGGTACCGCAAAAATTAACAGAGCAATTGATTTCCAGGGATGAAAAGTGGATTGTCTTTTACAATGTGGTCCGCAAAAGGTCATGTGGTCGTCCTGGTGAGCCACCAAAATTGTCACCAAAAGCAGGAATACACTCCAAAAAATGATGCTTTCTATTTGGTGGGTTTTTAAAGGTGTAATTTATTACAAGCTGTTATCATCTTGCCAAACGATTTATTCGAATGTGAACTGCCTCCAATTGACAAAGGTGAACAATGTAATCCACGAAAAGCGTCCAAGATTAGCAAATCGGAAGAGTGTCATCTACCAATACGACAATTCCAGGCCTCATATATCTTTGGTCAACCGGAACAAATTACTGGCTCTTGGATGGGATGTTATGTCTCATCCTCCATACTCACCGAACTTGGTTCCTATCGATTATTATTTGTTTCTGTGACTGCAGAATTCCTTGAACGGGAAAACATTCAATGACTATGAGTCTGTCAAAAGAAACATTGAAACTTTTTTTTTCAAAGAAAACCCAGAGGTTCTACAAATGTGGCATCATGTCTTTGGCAGAAAGATGAAGAAAGATCATTAATAATAACATTATTTTAATATTAACATTATTTTTGTCCATAAGAATAATTGATTTTATCTTTTCTTTATAAAGCACACGAACTTTCTTGCCAATCCAATACATTTCATGGAATATTTGAAGTAATAATAAAAAAGTAAGAATCGTGATTTTAATTGGACCGAGGAATAAATTATTTCGTTTTTTTATTTATATACTTTAATCAATGCAATAAAAAAGTTCTTGATTGTCAATCACTGATGTATTCTCCATCGGATTGAACAATTTGAAATCATCTCTGTTTGAAAGCCTCCATATCTTCGATAAAATTCTGATAAAAAGGCTGAGATCTCTGATTTGATCTTGGAACTCTTGTCAACTGATTTTGGATAGATCTGATTCAATAGTAAATTGATATTTCCAGATCTGAAAAATTGGTGGATGGGAAAAGACTTCCAAATCCGTACTCTTTATATTCTCTCAAGTCAAATTCTAGTGGTATGTGGTCTCTTGTTACCGTATTGCAGGAGTACACTATGATATTAAACTACAATTTAAAAGTTATTCAAATTAATTTTATCAAAACCAATTAAAGATTTATAACGTTTTTAATAAATCAATAAATATAAATATTATTAATGAGGATAATAATATCAATAATATTAATAAAAATGTAATTATTAAAATAGATATTCGATAAATAATAGGCATTATTTAAAAAAGATTTAAGTAAAGGAAATCCTTAACCTAATAATTCTTATATTATAATAATATAATAATATATATAATAATAATAAAAAAAACTATAATATTGATAATAATAATGACTCAAATTGACTCTTTGCGAAACTGTGATGTATGTGATAATAAAAATATCGTAAAGTATTCGGACTTGAAGAGAAAAATTAAACTCACAAAACCTCATTATAAAATCCAACTGAAGACGTTGCTTATTGGATCTCTTGGGACGATACATCCGGATGCAATAGACATTCTAATCAATATTGGAATCCCAAAAAGGAAATCAAGTGCACTTTTAAAGTCATGTGCAATATCAATTATTGAACAATCGACGAAGATCTAGAACTTTCATGCTGCATGATATTTAGTTAATTTTATGTAGGTTGAATCAAATCAATTATTCAAATGAATGAAATTTGTCAAAAACCATGCTGGGTTATTGTATCTATGGCACTTGTGCTTGTTTATTTAATTTATCAGTCTCGTATGCATCAAGATTTTTTTATAAATAAAATGTTATAATAATAATTATAATAATAATAACAATAATAAAAATAATAATAATAATATTAACAATTAAGAAAAGGTTAAATATTCTGATTTGAGGCTGAGATGTAAAATAACATATTTTTTGTATTAAGAAATTCCTCGTTTGAAAATATTATTGAGAAAAAAACGATTTATTATGTAAAATTTATTTTATCAACATTTCTTAATCGCATTTCAAATGGAATGAAAAAGAAATTTATCAAAAACAGTTTCTCCTCAGAAGGATGCTTTGCTGCCAGCACTTTTGACAAAGAATCAAGTATCCATTATTTCTCACGTTCTCCACAACCCAGTGGCTTCCTGCTTGTTTGGAAATCCTTTTTCATGTCAAAGTGTTTGATTAACATATTTACTTTTGATGTAAGAACGATTTCATAAGTAAACAATGTTGGAGAGAATTGCGAGGATTTTATTTTATTAGTTTATTTTTCAATTTATTCTGTATAACTTGGCTAATTAACCATATTTGTGTTTCACTTATTCGTAAGCCCTGCGTACATTCTGTGGTGTAACAATAATTTTTATCTGAATTTATTTGTTTTTGGCCAATTAATTTATTTTAAATTATTTTTAATTAAAATATAATAATATATATATATTTTTAAATTAATCTCATTTTAAATTAGTTTGAAATAAAATTATATATTTTCGAGACAAAGTGAAATTTTCAAGATATCATGATAATAATTATCTCATTATTATTATTATTATTCATAATTTACAGTATTTTAATAACTGTAGACATAAAAACAATTAAATAAAAGAATGCAATATATATATATATTTTTAAAAAATAATGTAACAATATTTACTTTATATAATGCTTTATGTTGGGTTGTCACTCATAATAATAATTATTAACAAAATTAAAAAATATAATCTAAATAATGAATATATTAAAATATAAAATTACTAATAATATTATTATTAATATTAATAATAATAAAAGAAAAAATTATACTGTTCTTTTTCTGATACTTAAGCTATTTTAATTAATTAATTAGTCCAGTATTTTTAACTGATCCAGAATTTTATACCAGTAGCATTATTTTATCGTTGATGATATTGTGACATGGAGAATGTAATCTTGAGCTGGATAGTTATATTCCTCATTAAACCCGTTGAAGGTCTGGTAATGGAAAATTATTGATTTTTTGGTGATTTATTCCGTAGTATTATCAATAATCTTGACTATTTTAGTTCCATATTCTAATTGTTACTGGTGGAAAAATAATGTCTTAGTGTATCATTTTATTTTTCAATGGATAATTATTGAATCTAACCATATTTAAAGTAAATGAGTCAGATTAGCGTAATTTGGTTAATATTCAAATATTGATTTATATTATATTAAAATATCATATATTGATTTCAGAAAAAATTAATATTTTCTTTTTATTTTTCATTTAAATAAAAATGGTTTCTTAATTTTGTTAACTTTTATATCTATAAGGAGTAGTTCGAAAAATTAGTTTGCCTGAATTTTTTTAATAACAACCTGACGCCTAAATTAACGATTATTAAATGTTTTTAATTTAAACTTTTTAAAAATTATTATGTTACGGATATTTAGATATTCAAATAAATAATTTAAATAAATTTTGGTAAACGTAAATAATTTAATTTTGCAAGAAGGTGAGGTCCATATTTGAAAAATATTTTTTAGTAATCGAATTTAATGAAATATTATTATTGCTTTGATCTTATATTATTATTAAAAATGACAAGGCAAGAATATAACTATATCTCTTTATTATTAATTTATTCAATTTTTAGACATTTTCAAACGTTTTACTATGCTCACTTTTATATTTCTGTTTACAATTTATTATTATTATTATTATTATTATTATTATTATTATTATTATTATTATTATTATTATTATTATTACACTGACTTGACAGTTCTATTTAAATTTTTTATATTTTACAGAAATTTTCCGGTTTATCTCGAGCACCCGACATAATATGTAAAATAATTATTGAGATTTAAAATATTTATTTTTTGAAATTGAAATAAAATTTTTAAAATTATTTTTTTATTTAAATTTATTTAAACTAGAGACTCTTCTAAATATCCGTTCATTTTTCCATTTGCAAAAAGATATTATTTTCTATCAAAACACCTTTCTATATTATCACAAGTACTACCACGAATCGATCGAAAAATGTTGAATTAAAAACCACTCAAGCGTGGTTAAAGTATTTTAAAAAAATAAATTTAAGGTAGAATAATAGTGGAAAATAGATAAATATGTGAGAGTTATCTGTGCATGTTGAAATACAATTGAACGCCTCACGATTTACGTACAAATATTATATATATAATTAAAAATTTTATATTTTTATAATCCACGAAAATGAATTGAGAACCGAAGAAGAATTTATTCATAAAATATTTTTCGTAATATAAATTCAATAAAGTGAAAAAATGTCATAAAAAAGAGGAATTAAATTCAGATAAAATATTTTTATACTACATTATAAATTCAACAATGTTCTTTTCAGTGAAAGAGAAAACAAGTTTTATTTAAATTTTATTTTTCCAGATTGATTAAATATCGAATCGTCTCACAAAAAATATAAATAAATAAAATTTATTTTTAAATAACGGATAAAAATATTTTGAGAGAAATGAAATGAGATTCGTTCTCCCGTTCAGATATATAAAGTATTATTATTTATATCATAAAGTAAAACTGATATAAAATTTTAGGGTTAAAAATAAATATAATTAATATTTAATAATATCTAATGAAACAGAAGATATTATTTGTCGAGCAACAGAACCGGAAATAATCCATATTCATTAAATGAAATATTTTACAATATTATATCCAGAACGACTATGATATAAAAAGGATAAGAACCTGGTTAATTAGAACCTCACTCTTTAAGTGGGTTTGTTTAAATGGCACTGGTCCGAGTATTCAACAATTATTTGAATTAATTATTTAGAGCTTTTTGATAAATAAATTTAATATTAAAATTAATGAGACTGTCAAAGTTTTCATAAATATTTTAGGAATTGGAAAAAATAATATAGGAACAGTTTATATTTTTGTTTAAACATGTATGTACGCACGAGAATGTTGGATGTGATTTTTGCTTATGTATTATAAAAATATAATTTTATTTTACTTTATTCCATGTTAAAAGGTCAACAATAGGAAGTACGATTAATATTATTTTATCAGTCAATCAATATAATAGCTGTAAATAAAATAATTATAATTTCAATATTTTAATATTGATCGGCTACGCTTAATCTGACTAACTGTCTTTTATTACGGTTAGGTTCTACAGTAATGTCACGTGTAAATCAAAATAACTTATAACCACATTAATCAAAATCAAGAAACGCCTTACAATTAAGCGCAAACACTATTCATGTAAAAATCAAATAAGATAATCTAATATCAAACGAATTATAATACTGAATTAAAGAACCATACTTTAAGTTAACGACTGAATTCACTAACAGAGATTAAAATGAAAAATATATTAAATTTATAAAAAATTAATTTAAATTTTAAAAAATAAAAATAAGATAACTCATTTAGGTTAGTTGGGTTCCAAGGACCCCGAGTGTCACACGAATCATAATTTCAAATAGCTGTCGACTATTAGAATCTTCATCAACAAATCGGATAAATTAAAATTAAATCTTCTTCATAACGTGTAATAGATTAAAATAATTGTATAATATATATTTTAATAATAATAATAATAATAATAATAAATCTGTAATAAACCAGAACTAAATAATTATATTCTTAATAAATAATTTTGATACATTTAATAATTCTATTTTTGTCTTTTAATAAATGTTTCCAAAAAAATTATAGCTATAATTACATTTTTTGTAATTACTGGTGCATTTCTAAAAAATTAATTAATATATTTGATGAAGTTAGTCGAGAGTAATTTTCGCTAGAAATAATAACAAAACATTTCGTTTTTATTTATTATTTGTTAAAATATTAATAAAACAGTGCCCATTTATTGCTCTATCATTAGTAAATGAAATATGACTATTTTTATAACTTTAAAATTTTTTAAAGAATCCTTAAATATGAAAACTTTAGTGAAATATTGATTATCATAAATAAAAACAAGTTTTTATTTTTTTTAAATAAGTATTGATTTAACTTATAAATAATATAAATAAATAATAAATTAAAACAACCTGTATGAGTCTATTTATTATTTATTATAGAGTTTGAGGAAAAAATATTTTTCTGCACCTTAAAAAATGTTACAAATTGAATTATAAAAATAAATGGTTAATTTTTTAAGTTTCTTTGGATATCCGAAGATATAAGCGACTGTTAAAATAACCATTTTTAGTGTATATCAATAACTCAAATTTAAAATAACATTTGTTTAAATAATTTAAATATTTTGGTGAAAAATTTATTTTCTCACTCATCTCAAACTAAATTTATTAAATAATTATTAATTAGAAGAATATTAGATTTGCAATTTTGGATAGGTTAGTAGATTACGTGAGAAAATGTTTATAAATATAAGTAGAATATTTCATTTAGGTGATAGAAAAAGTCAATAATTAACAGCATCGCAGAAAAAGAGAAACGTATAACTGAAGTCTAGAAAGATATTTGTAAATCCTACAGATTGCTAAGACAATCTAGAAAAGTTGAGGCTTTCATCCTGTTAGTTGAAATTAGCAATAGGTACCGAGATTGGAACCCGGGACCGTTCATATGTGCATGACCTGCTCTGAACGCTGACTACTTTTCAATTATCTCATATCCGCCTCTTTTGTAGCTGACAGTCAGACCCTTAACTGTCCCGAGTCTCTTTACTTCAATTTCCATTCCAGTCCTTTACTTTTTTACTTTCGAGATCTCGTCTGCTGGTTGGTGTCCTGATGTTGTCGTCATGTTAGTTGAAAATTAATTGGACATACCGGAATTCGAACTCGGGGCACATGAACTGCCTGACCGCTAAGCTACATCCCCCGACGAATTTTCAATTTATCTCACACATCCAATATTGTTTCAAAAGTATTGGAAGAGAAAAGAAGAATAGTAGGCCGAAACAAAAGCATTCTGTTGGAACAAGGCGGATAATTATCCGAGAAGCAAGCACTAAAGCAACCAGTCTACAACGTATAAAAACAGATTTAGATTTAAATGTTTCAAAAGACACCATTGGACATTTTAAAATCTGGTAAAAGTTCGATTCAGAAAAAATGAAAGTAAATCCGAAATTGATGCCACCACACAAACAACAGCCACTTTTTTAGATTAAAGGTAAATTTAATTGAGAAGATCAATGAAAAATGTTATATAGGTTGACGAAATAAACCTAATCTAGTAAACCAGAAGGTTGTCCGTACTATTGACACTATTTGAGGAAAAAAATTGGATCGATCTTGGAGACATACTCAGAAATGTCTCTTTAATGATCTGGATACAAAAGAGAATTGTATACCACAACAAACTTCTCAAGTTATTAATAAAAACGGATCTGACATTAAATATTATCATTTCATTTTAATTAAATTTATTTCAGTATTTAATATATTTTTATGTGTGACAATAAATGTTATGTTTCCTCAGTTTTTATTTTTCTCTAATTAAATTTTAAGTGTAAATTCAATAATATGTACCTATATGCTCTAAAGTTTAGTCTAAACTCATAAATTTTTATTTAGTGAGAAAACCTAGCTATATTTAAGTACTTAGCACGATATATTGTTGTATGTGTAAGTGCGCAATTAAATTAGTGCCGTATTTGACGTTCGTCAAATAAAAATAAAATATATGTACACTAAGATATTTAACCAACAGAATTGTTGCTGCATTAATCGGGAAAGGTAATACAATTAATTTTCAATGTCTGATTAGAATGTCGATTTAATATGTAATCAATTTTCAGGTTATTTTTAAAATTTTTGCATTGTTCAGATCTAATCTCAGTTATTTTGAGATATCGGTAATTTTATGACAGAAATAAGAGAATTATTAGATTTTGAGAGACAACTTATAATTCTCCTTAGAAAGGAGAATCTTATGTAAGGATTATCAAAGTGTCCAAAGAGATTATCTGAAAAAACAACAGTTTGACAATCTTGTTGCCCTTTTTAAAAGCAGATTCATTAACATCTGGCCGGAAAAGAAAAGCTGGACTCTCTAAATGCTTTTCTGATGTGAAGGTCTTAGGTTTATCACCCATTCGTGTAGAAGATACTGAAAGAAGGAACTTGAGTTAAACAGAAATCACTGGGAAATGAAAATATCCAAGACATCTGTTTTTAATATTCTTAAACAAGTGCTATTAAAGAATAAAGTGTAATTTTTTCATTTACAATATCAAGCAATGCGTATGAGTAATTCCAGTGCTCTTGGTGACCATTTTGGACAAATGGTTGATTGATAGAAATAATGGTTCTCAGATGAAGCAATATTTTCATTACTAGATCCTTTGAATTCTCAAAATGACAGAATTTACCGAGAGAAAAGTGTAAAATTCACAAACACAATGAAAATGTACTGGTTAAATATAAATATCCAATCATTTCTTTTTTGTTATGGTGCAGTGTCTTTGTATGGGAAATTTTGTTTCAGGTCAGGAGCATTTTCTTCAATGTAGAAGAAAAGAAAACTGTACATCCAAATTTTTATTGCTAGGACTGTACCAGAACCCAAACTGTCAAGGCTACTTTTGCCTTCTTGCGAATCTGAACATTAGCCATCAAAATGTTATGATGGTTATTGTATTTGAGGTTTGTTACTGATAGAGACACAGAAAAGTCGTCTTGATATAAATATATTTGGATATATGGAATAACATGAAGTAATATAGAATAATGTTACATCGGCCACACCTCGAAATGAAAAAAAAGCTCTTATTCCACGATTAAAAAAAGGTAAAGTAGTGCAAGGAAGCCATTTTAAACATTGTATATGAGTTTACTGAATATTTGTTGTAAATATTAAAAATAAAAAAAATAGTAAGTTTCCCTGTTTTCTAATAATCACCATAAATATTTAAACCAAATCTGCACAATAACTTTGTTAAAGAATGCCATCATAGAAGTCATGACTAAATTGAGCAGGGAGCAGGTCAAGCGAGCATGAAGAACTTTCTGATCCCAGCTCGAAGTGGCTATTACCACAAATGGTGATCACATCGAATAATCCTAAAATTTACACTTTCATTCAGCTATGTGCTAATATTTATTGTAATGAAGTTATCAGCTTAGGTCTTTTATTAAAATTAGAAATTTTCCGGAATTATCTCGACGACACTATATTCAAAATTTAATAAATAATAATAATAATAATAATAATAATAATAATAATAATTATTATTATTATTATTATTATTATTAATTGTAATTATTATTTAAAAATGCACAAAATAATTTTTGACACTTTCAAATGCAAATAATATTGTCCAATATTGAAATCTTTCCCATTTTATGTCTTACAATCTCACACGTTTTGCAATATAAGATTGAGCTGGGAATTAATTGTCTTCAGAATTTTGTATGAAACTTCCTCCTGGGAATAAAGATTTAATTATCGGCCGGGTTGGAATTAGTCGTAAAAATGAAACAATTGATCTTTTCAAGAATGTTGTTAAGAGAGATGGAGAGAAATGGTGATATCAGACCATTCCAAAAAGTAACATTTGTCATGAATATATATTTGAATATATAAAAATAACCAATTTTTTTAATCATTTTTATAAAAAAAAGGAAATTGAATTTTTTCATAAAATTGAGAGAACGTACGTATAAACTGCCAAGAGTAATTCTTCAAAATTTATTATTTAAATACATAATATTTTAATACTACATTTTCATAACACAAAGAATAAAACCGAATTTATAACAAATCTGATTACTTCAACCAAAGGAAGCAATAAGTACAATAAGGTAAACAAAAAGCAGTAATGCAAGGATAAGAGGATAGATGGTTAAAATCATCTTTTTTGTATTGCTTTCAGATACTGTCAATTATAAATGATTTGATGTATACAGATATTTATAACTAATAATAATAATTTTAAAAATAATAATTAAATCTAATAATAATAATAATAATATTATTATTAATATTAATAAACTTAAAAAGGAGATGATATAGACAAATATACATTAATATATGGTAGTTATATTATAAACCAAGATATATTATCAAATATTATGACACCAGTATTAATAAAACATAAGTAATATATAATAAATATAAAATTTATATATATAATTATTTATCACATTAAACAATCCGATAACATTATTATAGCTATGTTTATTATCAAAATGTCTATGCAAGCCTTTA
>JBBMKC010132603.1:0-16011 GCA_037834085.1 Bipalium vagum
TAATAATAATAATAATAATAATAATAATAATAATAATAATAATAATAATAATAATAATAATAATAATAATAAATTACACATCTGTTTGAATTCCGAAAAACGTTTTAAATAAATTTGATTGAAAAGTTATTTGAAAACTGAATAAATGTTATCCTTTACTGTACTTCTTTATGAATTGAATGCGAATTTTATGTAAAAAATAATATTGTTTAATTTGGTTGAAAGAATATTTAAATTTTTTACATTAAAACATTAGCTTTCAATTTTATTAACTAAAATGTATCTCATTTTTCTTGGATATACAAATTGTATGAAAACCGAGGATAGAAACTTGTTGTCAGTCAAGTTTGTAAGGAAAAAATATTTTTTATTTAATTGTATATATTCTTAGAAACTACATAAAAGTAGGTTTTGTTTAAATGCGTACCTGATGAAATATATTTTAAATTTATATATTAATCTAGACTTAAAATTGATCTTTTTCTCTTATTATAAGTAAGGAAATTCCTCAGAATGAAAATCAAGCACCAAGAAATTGGTTTTGATGTACTTTTAAGACAAGTATTTTAAATTACCAAAAACCAAAAATCTAATTGACATAGGAAACCTTATAAACAAAGAATGTTTTCATTTTATATCCTAAAAACCGCTAATTATAATACCGCCCTTTTCATGAAGAATTCAGCTGAAACAATCTGTTAAAGGAAATCATTTTGAGAACATAATATTGGGAAAGTTAAATTATTCTATTTACTTTATATGTTTAATAATATATTAATAATATTTTTTCCCATTTTATTCTTCATTTACCTTTAACCTAAATTTTGATGCAATCGGTATATGAATTTTTTAATTATAAAAAAATAATTTATTGTGTATTTAAATTTATTTATTAAACATTCCATTTGTAATTTTTTTTCAGTATATATTGGCAATAATATAATTCGACGATTTAATTTAACAACGGTAATTTAATTATAAATAATAACTAATCTTTTTAAGCACAACAACAATTCTAATTATAAATATTTCGAATGGAAAATAATATTATTATTTCACATATGTATAATTGATCATCAATAAATATTATTATTATTGATTAATAATAATAATATATATTTATCAGTTATATTTTGATTATTATTTATTTACCACATAACTATTGTCTGCTCTTCCCCTAAAAGTAAAGCTTTTGAAAGGAAGCTGTCATTAAATAGATATATTCAATAAAAAAATTATGGTCCAATACGATAGTATTTTTTAAAGCTAATATTTTTTTAAAAATTATTTAACTACATTATATATAATAAAAATTTACTTAATTAACATAAAATTAAATTATGTCTGCCTTAGTCTAAAATTATTAAGTTTAAAATTGCAATTAAAGGAACTTTGATTAAAAATAAAATGACGATTTAAAAATAATATTTAATATTGGTTTTTAAAGGATTTTTTATACATAATATTTATATTTCACAATTTATTTCTGGGATTGCCATCAAAGTTCTGCTTAATTTCATAGACAAAATCATCTGTTCTCATCATGTCACAGGGTTTGTAATTTTCATTACGATTTCCTGTTTTTGAATGACCGGATCTCTTGGTGTACCTTATCTACAAATGACCAATCGACTTTTAAAAAACAGGAAATTTTTAAATTGGAATGATCAGCTTTCAAAGCTAATAGAACATCATGTCACTCCAATTTTGGAGAGTTAATTTTCTGCCATTATTATTTATTTTATTAATTCAGTAAAACAAATTTCATGTGGATATATTTAAAAAATCATATAAAAAATTAACATAAAACCTTTTCATTTAACATATAGACCAATTTCGCATTACTTAAATTTCCGCAGTTTATATTTTGCTTATATAAATGTTTTTCTAAGAATATATTTTAAAAATGAAATTTATTATTTTAAACAAAAACGAATGAGATTGATTGTTTTATAAAAGTAAATTTTCAGGCAATTAAGAGGAGAATAGAATTAGAGAGAGTAATTTATCATTTCAGATCGTTCAGGTTAATTGATATAGAAGTCAGTACAAAATAATAATACTCGGTTTTAAATGAGTGAACCTCTATTCCCACAATTGTTTGAAATGACAAAGTCCAAGGTCATAGAATTGTTTTATTTATCTGGGAGAAATTTGATGAGGTAAATTACAAATTTAAAGCTTTAGTGAAATTTCTTTTAAAATTAATAAAAGTTTAATTATTAATTTTTTCATTTAAATACAAAACCCTGTTACATTGACCATAGTCACAATACCTTTAAATAGTAGTTACTTCTCATGTAAACATTTGAATCTTCTGATCAAAAATTTTATAAAGTTGAAAATGCCCTCAAGGAATTTTAATTGAGAGAATTCAAAAAATTGTGTCTTTGGGTGAAATTCTTTAAAATCTAATGAAAATAAATAGAAAATAGTCTATTGCTTTCAAGGTATTGAGAATAGAGACTTAGATATATATGGAAAGGCCTTGTTAAGCTTTCATCATAATATACATTGATAGAAATGACAGAAATCGAAAATGTTAGGAAGACTGCAAAGAACTAATATCATGATGAACATGTATTGTAAGAATAAAATTGAAAGTAAAATAAAATACGTTCTTCAGTCTTGGTCTCAGATCAAAATTACATAACAAATTTATTTGACAAAATTCAATAACCAGGTTGGTTTCTTAGAAATTTTTAAAACAGCAAGACTTACCAAACTTTCCAATAATAATGATAAGCTTTAACTTTTCAGATCCAGATGCATTTGGGTATAACACAACCTCCATTATTTCCAAATTCGTTCTCTTACCATTAACCGATTTCAAACATAAAACTTTGTTTGATTCAAGACGTTAAAAAAGACTTCATTGAAACTAAAGATATTTTCAGGTGAGAATTCCACTATTTAGTCTTGTGGGATTGGTAAATGGATCTGCATTTCTTTTTGATTTTCAGTAGCAAATTCTCCCGACATTGTCATTTGCTATAAATATCCTCTGGTCATTTTGCAAAATTAGTTGATCTAATTCTTTCATGAATTGTAAGCGAATGCATTATGGGATCAACGGACAAATCGTTATTATATAAACAATTTCTCTTTAGAATTAAAATTTAATTGAATTTTTAAAAAAGTATTTTTTTCAAAAATGTTATGATTTAAAACAAAACACTAAGAAATGTGAAGCTCCAAAAAAGTTCTAAATCATTTCCATATCAATCAAAAGGTCCTAAATTGGAAAATTGGAAAATTCTGAAATTAAAAAATGTGGTGATATCGATGGTGGTTTTATAGTTGAATGGTTGTATCTTAAAAGTTATACCATTTTAGATTTAAACCCACTTTTGCGACATTTTTAATATTTTATTCAACGATTTCAACACTCTAAACGTGTTGTAAAATTAAATGATTCCAGATCTAAATAACATGGGATATTGAATAAACATAAGAAGAAATATTATGTTCCCTCTGTATTTATTTACATATCTTAGACGGGATAATAGTAAACATATATAACAAGTGTCAGTTTATCTCATCTTTAGGCCTAAACCATAATTTCCCCGTTTTCGTAATTTGACACTGCTGAACCGTTCAATGTTTACAATTTGTTTTGTCCAAGTCTTAGTCGACAAAATAAAAAAAATTTCCCAATAAAAACATTTTTGAACAGAAACAAAATTTAATGAGAATTTTAATTATTTTTGATCTCATTGATAAAGTGTTAATTGGACATTTTAACTTAATTAAGTGCTCAGAAAATATTTTCAATTTCATCAAAATTTCCTTTATTTCATTATTATTTTTTAATATTCTGATATTATTTCCATTAGAAGAAAAGAAATTAGTAGGATTAATAAAATATAATTATGATAAAGATAACAATGTAATTTATATTGATTATATTACAATATTAATTTTTCCACTCAGAATTAATTAATTAATTAATATTATTTTCTAATTAATTTTTTTTCAATATCATTATTATCATATTACTATCTCTTACCACGGACATCATGCGAGTTAATTTGAAATGAATATATGGCATAATTATCCTCTATCCTTTATTTTTTCCTAATTTCAATTACCTACAAATAAAAAAGGCATTTTTTATTTGATTTTCTTTTTAATTAATATGATACCTAATACCTGAAAATTTCCTGTATTAAATCTATTCTCAAATAATCAATTTCATTTTTTCCATAAATTTATGTGTATCGTATTAAATATTTTTTTCGTAAAAATATATAAATAAATAATAAATATAAATAAATAATAAATAAATATAAATAAATAATAGAAATATATAAATAAATAATAAATATATATAAATGAATAATAGAAATATATAAATAAATAATAAATAAATATGAATAAATAATAAAAATATATAAATAAATAATAAATATATATAAATAAATAATAAAAAAATATAAATAAATAATAGAAATATATAAATAAATAAAAAAAAATATAAAAAAATAATAAAAATATATAAATAATTAATAAAAATATATAAATAAATAATAAAAATATATAAATGAATAATAAAAATATATAAATGAATAATAAAAATATATAAAAAATAATAAAAATAATAAAAATATATAAATTAATAATAGAAATATATAAATAAATAATAAAAATATATAGATAAATAATAAAAATATATAAATAAATAATAAAAATATATAAATTAATAATAAAATCTCTAAAATGCGTAGATATAATAAGTCAAATTCGCGACAAAATAATATTAATTGAAAACAGATTATTATCTGTAACAGGAAAAAAGAAATAAAATTCAAATATTACTTCAAAATTGCTCAGATGTATCCTATAATTTTCTTTTTAATAAAAAATTAAGTGGAAAAAAGATTTAACATTTCTAGTTTTAAAGTAATAAGCAGTAATAAGTCTGTTAATTCCTGGACATTTTTGTTTCCCTTAAGTTTTACCATTAACCTTACAAACCGTATTACTACAATTTAACTGGTCGTTTTTGGAATAATATCAAATTAAAATATAAAGAAAGTTATTTTATTTATAATTTCAAATTGTTTATTTGAATATATTTGCATAAATATGATATATAAAGTCCTGAAATTATGTAATAATACAAGTACATTTGCAGATATAGTAATGTCTTCATTGTTCTATTATTAATCCGAAAACCAATGTAACAGTTGTGTTTCATGATTACTTTTATAAAATTAAGCAGTTATTATGTTTCCCAAACAAAAGTAACATTGTAAAATAAAACCTGAAAAACTAATGTCAATCAATATTTTTTATTTAAACTTTTATAAATTAAGAACCATCTTTGTCATCATAAAAATAATATATTGAAGTTAAATAAATGAAAAAGTATTTTTATTACTTACACAGCCCCCTCTTGAAAACATTAGGCTCGAATTGTAGGAGAATATACATGTTTTGAATTCTGGACTTTATTTCTGTTAGGAATATGATCAAAAAGATTGTCCCAAAATAACTTAAATTTACTAAATGTGATGGGACGGATGGTACTTGATTGGCTTTTAAAGTTTGTAATTTAGTTATAAAAATTAAACTAAAAAAAGCAAAACGCTTTATTGTTTCTCAAAATATTTTCCACCAAGATTAATACATTTTACACGCGTTCAAACCAACCGTTACTCCACTCATCACCTGTGACATCCGAAATTTCCGAAATTTGAAAGCATCTACTACCTCTGGTGACTGAAGCCATTGACCACGAAATTTATTCTTAATCGTAGAAAACGTAAAGGTGTTGGGACTCAGATCGGGACTGTACGGAGGTTGATCCAATAACTGGATGTTTGAAAAGCTAAAAATCCAGTGGTTGTTCGATACCATATAGTAATATTCTGGTGAAAGATAATTTTAAGTCTTCTGTTTGTTTTTCGGATTACGGAAAATAATAGTAGCAAATAAATGGTTGTATATCCCTGCTCAGTCACCGTTTATTGATTTTGCAAAGCGTTTATAGTGACGACTTGAATATGTGACAAACATTGCCTCATCTACTTTGACACAATATGGGAAAAGATAACTTTGTTGGATTCTCATTATTTTGATATAACAAAAAAACAACCATTTCTGCTTGGGTTAAAATATATAATATAAAATTTTATTAATACAATTATTAATATGAGTACAACTCATGGTTTCATAAATTATCCTGGAATTGTAATGAAAAAAAATATTATTTTTATTGATTTATTATTTTATTTCCGAACATAGAAACTATTGATAGGATGACGTATAATTATATATTGGTTCATTTATTTAATCTTGACTACATTAAGCGAAGGTAAAATTAATTGTTGTCGTAAGATCTGGCGAAAAAATATTCAAAAAAATACTGTAAAAAGTATTATTATCTAATTTATTATTTGATAATGATAATTACTACTACTACTAATAATAATAATAACACTAATAATAATAATAAAAAATAATAATAAGAAAATAATATCTTATTTTGATTTTAACACTTTAATATTATCTTCAATAACGGGTTTTTTCTTTGAAAAGTTTATTTTTTCCTTTTTCACTTGCAAGTATGAATTTATAATTTTATTATTATATATAAAATTAATAACTTTTTATATAAAATATAAAAATTAATTTTAATTAGAAATCCACGTCATGTTAACAACAACTTTTGTTTAGCTTTAAAATTATTTTAAAACAATTATTTTTTTTCGAAAATAAAGAAAATTTATTAAATATTTTATGACAAAAATTTATACATAAAATGGCATTAAAGTAAATTATTATGGCTCATTATATCTCCTGAGATTTCACGAGATTTTTATGAAATTTTATATTCCTTCTTGATATTGATTAATTATGAGATTTATTCGAAAATAAAATAAAATGTGATATTTTTATACCTGAAATTATAATAATAAACCAAAACGTATATCCGTCCTAAATTTATTACTGCCCTAGAATTAATTATAGCATTTAAAACAAAGTACATATCACATATGACATGTGTGAGAGGACCATTGAAACACTCCATAAAAGTACTTGAACCGATCTGGGCCTAAATGCACTTTTGAAAAAATCTAATCAAAATTCTGAAAAGTTGAGAACGATTTTCTTAAACTCATTATATAAATCAAAGCATTAAATGAATTTATGACAATTACGGAAATTGTCATATTAAATAGTACATTGAAATTCCAAAAATAAAATTGTTATTTTCTGCAGAAAGCAATGGAAGATATGTTGCCTAATTGTCCAGAGTTGTCAGGAATATCTAATTATGTCATTTAACAATTAGGAACATAGGGAGGCCGTTATTATTTTCCTCAGCCACCATGGACCAATATCTCATATGTGGTGCCAATACAATTTATTGAAAGCTATTAAGGAATTTTCCATTTAAAATCACAAATTTCCCACCACGGGGCGATGCACTACTGCAAGAGATAAATTCCTCCGAGGAGATTCTGTGCCTTTTCAGAGTCAGAATCACATATTAATTTATTTTCTAGTTGTAATCATTATCATTGTCGCTGATGGATTCGTTGAATTGACTGTGTAAATCAACGTAAGAATGCGGCTTTGTGAACCGAGTTTCTGTTTTACCACAACAAGAATAATCATATGAAGAAGTATCATTAAGACAAATCAAAATTGTCAAAAAACCGGAAATGTTTGTAAAATGAATTCAGGGTCATAAAATTCTTATTACATTATTATGAATAATTAAAATTATCTTTTATAATTAGTTTAATGTACGAGTTTGTGATTTTATTTTCCGTTCTATTTGTCCGAATTGTCAAACGTGGATCTTCTTTAACGGCAATTCTCAGCTTTCCCAATCAATCTTGACTGGTCTTCCAGAACTCGCCAATCTTGAAGGTCAAAATTTCCGAGCGAAATCTGGAAAACCACGTTTGACATTGCCGTAGAATTATTGCCTGTCTCTATATACCGCACATAATTTACTTCAGGCATTTGTGGAATTACTTCCTTTAAGGAAATAAAACATTGAAATATGCCGAATATGTAACTGTTCAACTTTCATTTCAAATTTCCCACCTCAAAAATTTATTTCATATATTTAAACAATTTTACCAACAAATTAGACTTGACATATGGATTAATGTAATCGATATTTAAAATTTTTCTTCATAACTTGTTTTGATACTTTAAATGATGTCTAAAGCTTCAAGTCTAAAAATAACGTAGTAGCTTTCCGAACAACCTAATACATAATTAAATTTAATTCTAATTTAAACGTAAATAATATCAGAAGCGTATCAAATCATAATTTGAGTACAAATAATTTTAATGAGAAATAATTAACAGATTAAAATTAAATTAAAAATTGTTAAAACAATTATTAGGTCTATCTGAGTAAATTGAAATTATAAATGAATGACCGATTATTAA
This sequence comes from Bipalium vagum, assembly GCA_037834085.1. Lineage (NCBI taxonomy): Eukaryota > Metazoa > Platyhelminthes > Tricladida > Geoplanidae > Bipalium > Bipalium vagum. The sequence continues at coordinate 8,419 of JBBMKC010132603.1, forward strand.
CAGGAACTGTTCTGCATAGACATTCAAAATGCTCTGAAGATATCGGAGGACAAAACAAACTCTAAATTTATAGTCCTTATACTAAATAAAATGATATATTTGTAAAATTAAAATTAAAATTAAAAAAAAATTATTATTATAATTAAAAATAATAAAAATAATAATTAATAATAACGCCTCAAATATTTTTTATTTAATTTAAAGAAAAGTTTAATAAGAAAGGTTCAGGAAAATATTTACCATTAATTATCAGATTAATAATTAAATTTTATTTTCAAAATTTATCACAGCATGTCGGGGATAATGCCGAAAAAATATATTTCTTAAATGGACTTGAAAAACAAAAAGATAAGTCATTTATCAATTTTTTCTGTCAAATTAATTATTATGAATTTATGGAAAATTATCAACTGGAAAACAGGAAATGCAATTCAGATAAGTTTGTTACTAATGATTTTATTAGTTAAATTTCAATGATATTGTGTCCTTATTTAAGGGAAATATTTTTATTTTTTATATATTTTATTTTCAATTTTATATAAATTTAATAAATAATATAATTATAATAATATAAATTGTTATAGTAAATTCTAATATTCGAATTGGTCAAAAATTCGAATGATTAAAACAAATCTTTTCATACTAATTTTATAAATTATTAAAAAAATTTTATTTTAATGAATAAATAAATAATTTTATTATTTGCCATAATTGAAGTGAATTAAATTGTTTCAAAAATTTAAATCAGTCAGGAAAAGACATCTAAATAAAAAGATGAAAATTTTTCTCTATTTTGACAATAAATATCATGCTTAAGTGGGAAAAAACAATGAAAGATTCATTGACGGATAAATAGATAGCTGAAAAGTACGGTCAAATTTGGTTTTCAATTTCTTGTGGAATGCTAAGAGGATACTTTAATTTTATAATCTCACTTGAAAAGTACCTAATTACCTAAAGTGAATCTTTATTCATAAGTGATCAAGTTTACATAAGGAGAACTAAAAATAAATAATAATATTTATATTACACTTGAAAATTAGTTAGTCATAACGCTTATCATAACATTAGGTTTTAATATATTAGGTGTATGCATTGAAAGTGAGCATTTATTTTAAAATATTGTTTCTTTATTTAATAACTGATGAAAATATAAAGTAAACATAAAACGAAAAAGATAATTTATTCTAAATATTTTCCTCGATAAAAGAAATCGACATCTTTGGTAGCAGTCCAATCAGCATTCCGGTGAATAAGCCTCATGGGGTAGGACTTTCCATCGAAGCAACTCTAACGTTTCTTGGAGTTTTTGTTGAATTGTGGTCGAGTGTTGTCATTCAAGAAAATTACTTTATGCTGTCTTTTCTCATAATTCGGTTTAGATGCTTTTCTCATAGATGTTCCTCTTTGGTGCTGCTTTGAAGGGCTGTTCGGATTGCATATTGTTTTACTGCATTTAGGGTTTTCGAATGAAATACAATTTTCTTCACACGTAATAATAAGGTGCGGGAATATTTTCCTTTTTTGTCGAGAAAGCAAAATTTCACTTGTGACTTTATGTCTTTCCATGTCTTTCATCTTTAACTCTTGAGGGACCTATCTTCCTACTATGTATACCTTTCCTGTGGCTTTTAGACTTCGGGTAATTGAAGATTGAGAAGCATTTTATGATTTAGCAAGATCATTTTGAGTTTTGCACGAATCCACAGCTACCAATGCTTTCAGGTTTTGATCTTCAATAAAACACTTTCGTTTGTTCTGAGCTCTCATTATCTTCCACCATAAATTCACCATTTCGACTTTTGATAGAGCATTGTCCCCGTAAGCCTTAACAAGAATTCTGTGAGTTTCTGTTGCAATTTTATAATAAAAAAATGAAAAAACATCACTAAAACTTTATCGAAGCCTTTACTCGAGAAATCGTTAGAGCTAATAAAGAAATTGGTTAACCACTTTTTAAAGTTCTTCTTATCACAAGTAATACCTTAAATTTGGTTAAAAAACGAATGAAGAAAAAGAAATTTGTTGAATCAGAAACGGGAAAATAACGAGGATGCTGAAGAACCTCTCACCCGAGCTCTTTGAGCTTTTTTTTCAAGATATTTGCTTTGTGCGGCTTTGTGTTATCACGGAAAAGGTTGACTCAATTGATTCATGCATATGTGGTTGTTGACTGTTTGGTTTTTCGCATCATTTCACAGAGTATGAGATTGGTCCAATTCTACCAAACAGAGATAAAGATTTTCTTCTTTAAAAATTCTTTAATTCTAGAAGTTGATTGCAAGCAGGACCCAATCACGTTTTCATCTGACTCACGTTTGCAAAGAAATATAATTTCTCATCTCGATGAAATGATGAAAAAACCGTTCATTGTTGTCACTGCTTACTAGGTATCTGGATTTTGAGATGCAACGTTTAAACTACTGCTTTTAGATTTTTTGCTTAGCCGATGTGGAACACAAACAAAAATCTTGAATTTTTGTTTATCCTCTGAAACAAATTTATGCATGTTTGACAGTCGTTCTCTTTCGCGAGTACGATCAATTGGTCATCATCAAAATTAGAATATCGAAGAGTATGTAGTGTCTTAAAGATTGGATGTGTCATTTTTTTTACCGGACCACTTCCCAATTTTCTAAGATCAATTAAAATTAGACAACAGTAGGTTGCGAAAATGGTACTTTTGATCAACTTGGTACTATATAAAAATGGAACAAAAAAAAATCATTTTAAAAGCTTTACTCTTTTTTTTGTAAACCATAAAAAGATCTTTCAAATAAACTTATTTGGTATTAAATAAATATGATACTGTAAAACAAAATAATAAAATCACAAAATTATGTTAGCCTAAAAGTTATGAATACTTAATTAAATTATATAGGAGCTAATTTAAAGATATTTAATTTCTATTATTAAATTTTAGGATCATTATAATATAATCTTATTTATGAAATATAATTTAATTTGGTCTCAAAATATTTTTCTGAATTAATTAAATTATTTTAGAAATAAGAATTTCGTAAATTTGATATTTTTTTATTCATTATTTTTTTTTATTTGACAATATAATTAAAAATATTTTTTCTAAAAATTAAATAAAGTTTTATGAAGTTAGAAATATTTTTATTTATTTAATATAATTTACATTAGTTAATTAATTCAAACTATTATTAATATAGTAAATACATATATATATATATATATAGATATATATACCAATTTTTTGAAATATAAACTTGGATAAATTATCTATAATAATAGGGTACCCATAAGTAATCTCGTTTTTATCAAATGATGTAAAAATTTTCATATTTTTATAAACAAAAAACATTTAATCAAAAAAGTAATCACCTTAAAGTTCTATGACTTTCCGCCATCTTAAAAGAAATGGGATTTCGGAGTTAGAGTAATTAAGCAAGGTATTTTTCACATTCTCATCAGACTTTCAAATTTTTCCATTTAGAAATTGTTGTATTGATCTGAAGAAGTGAGAATCAGACGGATTAAGATCAATTGAGTTTACGAGATGAGTGAAAATCTCAAATCCAAGGTCTTTAATTTTTTCTGAAGTTATCCTTGCAACGTAAGGTCTGGCATTGTCATGATGAAGGATACGATTTTTTCTATTAAGAAGAACTGGATATCTGTAAGGCTGATCACAATATTATTGTGTATTAATGATTTCTCTGACTTTAAGAATTTCAAACTGAGCAATGTTCCACTATGTGTAACACTATGAATGTTCCACCAATCACTTAAGAATTTTTTTATCCATGGATATTTGACTTACAAATTTTTCTCCTATGGAAAGTCATTGTTTTCTCATAAACGTGTTGTTATGTATAATCTATTTCTCATCCAAAGTTATGAAGCAGTGAAAAAAAATTTTTTTTAATGGCTGTATAAGTACTTGCTATATATTTACGATTTGTTCCAGTTACTGAGATAAACCATCGTTGATAATTATGAATGTCTAAAAAATCCGGATAAATTTCATTGATATTTGCAGTTGATTTCCTTGGGTTATGATCACAATTATACTGGAACAGCATATAATATCTAATGTAGTCTTCAGTTTAACATTTTTATTTGCTTTTTCTCAATATTTTTCAAAATTTTAAATGCCGCTAAATATTGGATCAATGATGCATAGATTTATCAGATAACTAAAACAAATACTTATTACTACTAATAATAATATATAACTCTAGTAGATCTACCTAAATTTGCATCTTCTGACAAACATGCATTAGTTACGGGTTGCCTTGATATAAGGGTTGTTATTAAATATTATCTAAATTTAAAATAAATTATTTTTGTAGCAAAATTTTAATATTATCGTTTTAAACATGGTATAGTGAATATTTTGATTATTTTCCATATTTTCCATATTATTTGACGCTTATTCTACATATGAACAATAGCTAATTTATGTGAATATTGACAATATTATTTTCCCCTTTCCCTCATAGTCAGACGGTTGTGCTAAATAAAATATTTAAAACTCCCCATAAATTTGATTGATTCATTGTCATAGTCCGGAAAACATAATCAAGAAATTATAACAATTAATATTTATTTATATTATAAAACGAATTCATATTTCTTCGTCTATGAATACTACGGATACATTAATCCTTTCGTATTTGTATATTAATTAGACCTTTTTATAGTTCGAAACTTTTCCTTTATGTAAGAATGGTAAAGAATATCGTAAAACAGTTTTTTTCACCACTGTCTTTTTATTAAAATTAGATTTGAAAACTTTATTTATTTATTTTGAAATTTTTTTATTTTTTTAAATATAATATTGTAATTATATTTGATTAAGGGTCCTTATAAAATTTTTTTTCCATTTATAAATTTTGATTTTATTTCTAAATTTTTAAAATAATATTTGTTTAGGTCAAATAATATTTTTTTCGACTATTAATATTTATTATTTTTTATATTTATATAAAAGAGAAATCTAATACAATTTAAGTATTAATATGTGTTAAAAAATCGAAATTCACAAAAAAAGTTTAAAAAAGAATAAAATAATAAAATAACAGACGAGAGTCGTTAAAAGTTTAGAAATGGAAGTAATTTCTTTAAGAGATCTGTTTTACAAAAGGTAGTAAAAACAAAAAATAATAATGCCTTACAATTTCTTAGTGATCAATTTGTAATTTTACCTGGGGAAATATATTTCCCATTAAAATTTTGAATGCCTTCAGTTAGCACATGGTTTAGGTGTAACAAAGCTCTGTAGATATTGATGAAAAACAGGGTGACAAATATTCGGTTTTTATTAAGTTTTTTATTATTATTTTCTTTTCATCTAAAGTCAATATATTTATGAATCTTATATTTATACCAGCGTGTGTAGAACTTTTTCTTAACGTCAAATAATTAATAATTAATAATAATATTATTATTATTAGTATTATTATTTCGATTTTAATATATATCAAATATCTGATTATTTTTAAAATATTTTCTCATTATTTGAAAAGAACCTTTCTTAATAAAATTTAGATCTAGCTTCATCTTCAAATATTTCTAATCTAATCTTTTAAGTATGGTAGACTAGACAGTGTAGAAAAGGAGAGGAGAATTTGTTTTAATTTTAATATGGTAGGCTTTGGGATTTCGTTTTTCCAGTGGTATGTGAAACCTCTTTGAGATCAGTATCAATAATATTAAACTTTTTCTTTAATGACGAGAAATATTGATTAATACTACAATACAAAATTGGATTCGACAAAAATATTTTTTATTTCAATTAATAAACGAGGTCAAAATAATTCGAACATATAAACAAATAAAGTTGCTACATTAGCAAAGACAAACCCAGCGAGATACACATGGATGTTAGGACAAAAGAATAATAAAATATATCTGACGTTATTACAAAATAACATCTTAGGAAACTTAATAGTTTTCTTTATATATAATCGTAATAATTAAGACGAGTTTTTCTAACATTACCATTTTCAATTAAAAGAATTGAAATGGTTTGTAAGTATCTTTTATTTTAGAAGACCAATCTTAAAAATTCCTTTAAAAGATATCGCTTGGTAAGTACTACTAATAGGATAAACATAAAAAGCCTAAAAATTAAATAATAAAATGATAAATAAATAAATAAATAAATAAATAAATAAAAATTAATTAATTAATTAATTAATTAAAAAATAACACATATATATATAATATAACTATAGATTAAAAAAATTAATTTGAAAAAATTAGTACAGCTTTAATTCTATTTTCTCTTTGAACCCAATTTCGTCAAATAAAATTAAGTCTAAATAAATAAATAAAAAGAATAAAATTAAATAAATACGCTGTTCTAAAGAAAATCCAGAGTAAAAAATAATTTTTCTATGATAAAAAGAGAATAAAAACATAAATTAAACGAAAAAGAAAAAGAAAATGAAATGAAATATTTTTAATTTTTGTTCTACAAAAACAGTAAAATTAAAAAATTGAAAGTCAACTAAAAAATGTAATCACACAATCATCAAATGCAAAAAAATATTATTTTTAATAAATCAATTCAGTGAGAAAATATTTTGAAAAAGGTTAAAGTGTCAATCAAGGGAATTTTATTGCTATATTTTATATAAAAATCTAATCTATACTGGGTTTTATAAAAAACGATCAATAAAATCGATCAGAACATTGTATATTTTTTTTATCCATGGAAAAAAAACAGTCTCTTGAGAAATTTACCGGTTTTTTTCCTATTTTTTTGTTTCCGAAATAAGAATTTGAGAAAAAGATGAAAAATATTTTATACCAAAATAATCACAATTTTTCGGGATCAATGGAAACTAAGCCATACATTTAAAGAAGTTAATAATGATCAAATGGTCGAAATTCTACTGATCTTTAGAGATATCACTTTTGGTATAAAGTGATGAAGGTAAATTCTGAAAACAGAAGTATGAACGGCTTCTACTTAGATGTTTCTACGGGGACCCGTATTTATTGTTGATATTAGAGATTGAAAAATTATAATCTTTAAGAAAATATTTTATAAATATATAAAGAAATTAAAGTAGAAAATATGTTTACATATTCCAGCTGTTTTAACTATTGTATCTTCTGATTCAAATAAATTTTATTATCACATTTTGATCTATGCTAAGATTATATCAAACTCTAATATTTATATTTGGTTGTTCGGAACGTCACTTTACATGTTTTAGTAAAAAGTAAGACCAAACGTTTTTTTAGTAATAAATATTTTTAATCATTTTTGTTCCAAGACCTTTTGCCATCTACAAGGAAATTTGAATATACCAATAACTTGAGTGCTTTAAATTAAAATAAAAAAAATGTATAAAAAAGCAAAGTTAACTTCCGAACAACCAAATATATTGCGGGTGTACAAGAAATTAAAATAAGAATAATAAATAAATAATGATAATATTAGTAGTAATATATATTACTTAATTGATATTTAAACAAAATGGTTATTTCACAGAATTTAACAGAGATTATTATTATTATTATTATTATTATTATTATTATACTGGTGTTTATACTGATTAAAATATATTTATAGTTTTTGATATTTTTTTCACGCCTATGAGAAACATC
>JBBMKC010132713.1:0-16009 GCA_037834085.1 Bipalium vagum
ACTTCAAAAAATATTGCGAAAGTTCAATCAAGTGTCGATTCCAATCCCAGAACCTCTCTTCGACGACGTTCCCAAGAGTTGGTCATCAGTAAAGGAAGTTTAGTAAGGATTTTAAAACTGAACTTAAACATGAAGCCATCAAAAGAGCAAATGAATGTAAGGCATCTAGAGGAGGCCATCTAGAAAATATTATTTTCCACGCGTAAATTTTATGTCTAAATAAAGTTTTATAGAAAAAATCTGTCTTGGTTTTCATTTTTATAAAAAGATATTTAAAAAAATAAAATAGTCAGTTACTTATGAAACACCCTGTACTTAATTAAAATTATGATAAATAATAAAAGAATATAAAATTTATATTCTGACAGTTAAATATAAAATTTTCATTTTTGATTCATAAATCATTAAAATGAAAAAGATATTTGAACCATTCAATAAGATAAGTCTTATTTTGTTTTACGTATTAATTTAATTGGCTGTCATGACAATTTAAAAAGGTGGGATTTCAATTGATATATGTTATTTGAAAAAAGAGCCCTGTTAAGATTCGCAACAAATCTAATGAGGTAACATGTCGGAAATATTAAATTTTTATTTAAAAAAATATGGAGTCGCTGATAATACAGTAGAAGATTTGAAAATTACTTCCGAAAATAATGCTAGGTAATTTCAATATACTGCGAAATATCAAATTAAACACTGATTTATCAGACAAAGATGGGAACTTTTAAGGAAAAGCATTGACAATGTATCAAAATTAATAGAAAAATGTGATTTGAAAAATAATAAGATATCAAACGACATAAAATTTAACTTCAGAATAAATCATGAGAGCGATATTGAGCAGGTACCTTATTTCATTCGGCCAGCTGTTATTATTGGTATATTATTTAGGCATCATATATGCCAGTGACGAATTTATATTTGACTCTTGATGGCGGCTCGGTAAGATTATTTAGTCCTAACGGCGAACTAAAGGATTGTAAACTTTATACGGACATAAATACCTCATTCACGAGAATACAACATACAAATTTGAGAGACCGATATATAGCGTGGGCACCAAATACCGAAGAGCTGTCAATGTTAGATTCAAGATTTGAAGTAAATCTATACAAACTTTATAAAAAAATATTTGCTTTATCATTATTGATTATTTGAATAATTTATTTTTTTTCTGTAGTATTAATAATGTTATTATTGAGTTATCAATGATTTTTTACTTTGTCCTAAAAAGAGTTTTAATGAATTTAATTTAGATTAGTCGTTTTATTTTTATTTTTGAAAAATTTTGTATTTTGAAATGGTATCTTTCAAGACACCAACAATTATTGGTTATATTGCATTATGATAGATTGTCGATCCAAAATGGAACCCAAATAGGTAGAAGAATTATGTCACGTTTTCTTAAAGAAAATTTAAAATGATTTTTGTGACTGACTAGTTCCAACGGATACTATTATGAACCAGTCAACTCAATCTTCTGGGTTAAACATTAATGATCAAGGATTGTTTCATTACTGGAATAAACGATGTTAAAATCGATGTGTAACGACCTGAATGTATGTGGAAAAATTTAAAAGCAGAATTTTGGTCTGCTAAGGAAGAATCAATAGTTTCTCTCTTTGACACCAAGTATTGAATTATTAACAAGATTATTGTTTCAAGTAGATCTTCGATCTTTGTTACTCATAAATGATTAATATTGACATTTTATCATGTATATATTTGAAAAATATAAAGTTTCTTAATCCTTTTTTTAAAATTAGTTTTTATGGAATGGAGTAAGTAGTTTATTTATTTGTTTAATCGTTTGACTTATTATCATTATATTATTATTATTTATTTGAATATTTAATTTAAAATTCTAAAGGTAATTGAAAAAGTGAATCCAAGTCTATTTTGTGGACCTATCACAGATTTACTATACAATGAAGACAAGAACGAAATTATTTCATCACATACCAATAATTTAGTCATGTGGCAATTTCGTTATTCCGACCGACATCTGATGCCACGAATGAAAACATCCTTTAACGTTAAAACTAAATTTCCAACTACTTTTGCTATAGAACGAACGCAACGAAACTTTCAACGTCTTTTTATAGCCAACGAATACAGTGTTTCAGTTATTGATTTATTAAAAGGTGTTGTAATTGGAACCCATATATCCCTTCATGAAAGAGCTATCACAGCACTTACATTTTTCAACCCATTAAAAATTTTGGTAACCGGATCTAAAGATGGATCCATAAAAGTTTGGTCTTTTCAAAATGAGAATATTCAGCTGAAAATGGTGTTTCGAGCTCACACAAAACCTATAAATCACTTGGCATTGTTTCCAGGAGGTTACCAAGCCACGGTTGCCTCTTGTGCTGACGATAGAACAGTCAGAGCCTGGAACATTGAATTGGGAGATGAAATCGATCATTTGAATTTAGAATATAACTGTAAATCGTTGGGATCATATTACAGTAAATCAGATTTTTTCACTCTCGGTTCCAATTTTCTTGATTTTTGGAGTGTAAATCATCTTATTGATGATTTGATGCTTTTAACAGAGCCAATTTTCAGTATAGAACCAATTTTAGAAAATCATCAACAAATGGTTGCTCGTTGCAGAAATAACCTTATTTTTTTCTTTCAACCTTCAAAAGACTATCAAATAATAACAAAAACCGTCATTGGAAAGGAAGAAGATTTCCTCTCAGATAATAACAAAATTGTCTCTGCTGCTTACTTTGAAGAAAGAAATCTTTTTCTGGTGTTGGTAGAAGTAAGTCGAATATTTAATTTAATTTAATTGATATACCCTTAATTCTGATTAAAGACGTGTCTTTATACTTATGCAAAATATTTCTTCAATATAAGTCTTAATGGTACATTCAAAAGCTAAATTTCTTTACCTCTATTTCTAAAAAACTTAAGAGACAATTTATCATCATCGACATTAAAGACACCATAGATATCTCCAAAAAACATTACCTTTTCTTAAATAAAAAAGAATAATATTTCTAAAATGTTTCTTATTTTCTATTAATAATATTATTTATAAACAAAAAAAAATGTTGAAATTCAATTTGATCCAGTTTTGTTTAAAGGGACTATTTAGAATTTCGAAAGCTTTTGACTTGAGCGCTGCCGATTGTTATAGAGGATCCATTTCTCTTTGAACTTCACAATGCAATAGAGAAATGGGTCGTTATTGTTGCGCAGGAATTTTTTAAGATTCTGTCAAAAGTTTTTTCACTTTTCCATTTTTCTTCAAATGTCGGACAACGATTGATTGGTCAACCCTGAGTTCTTCAGTGACTTCTCGGGTACTTTTTCGAGAGTCAATTTCGTTTAACTTTTTCAAGTTCCGATGGACAACTGTCGTGTTCTTCATTCTCAAGGCTCTGATTAACAATACGAAATTGTGTGAACCACCATTGCACCAAACGTTCATCAGCAGTATTTTGCCCAAAAGCTTTGTTGATATTGAGAGCCGCCTTGGCTGCTTTTCGACCTAGTTTGAATTCAAATAAAATATTGTTTCTTTTTCAGCTTTGCTAAAATGATAAAAATATAACTTTAATGAACAACAGTCAAATCATATCCATTATAAAAATATGTAGCAGATTTCAGGCTTTAAATCGAAACATATATTGACATAATTGAATTTAGAATTTATTAAAATTTCAATGATAAATTTAAAAAATACGTAAACCGACATTTCTTTTGCATCTATCTTATAAATAAACACGATGAAACTTAGTTTCCAAATTTAATAGACGATGTTAACTGTTTTCAAAAAAACATGATCCTTCATTTGAATTTATTATATCATAAAGTATGAAATGAATAGACTTAATACCAAATTTTACTTCTGCCATCTTGTCAGTAGTTCTGAGATGCCTGGTTTGATATCATCAATAAAGACATTCTGGACAGCCCATTGGGATTGAAAATTTTTCCTTGTAAGAAAGAATGGTAGTTTTTTCTTTATTTACTTCACGAGTGATTGATTTTGTTATTTATTTATATTTTTCAAGTACTTAATATAAAAATTGTTAAAATTTTGTTTTTTAAAATTTATTTAGGACAATAGAATTCTACTGTACAATAGTAAACTTCATCCAATGTTACTTGATTCAAGTGTTCAAATTCAATCACAAGACACCTTGGTTTTGTTAAGAGTTTGTAAACTCGGTACAGAAACAAATAAAAAATCTCAAAGTAAAACTCTCATTTTATCAGGTTCATCAAAAGGATTTATTAAAATACACAGCAGCTTCCATCTGGAAACAATAATTTATGAAACTGAAGCCCATGTCAATTCGTCAATAACTTCCATGCTGACGGATCCTTCCAACAGAAAGCTTTTTACAACTGGAACCGATAATTGTATAAATGTCTGGATAATTCAACCATATTCATCTGAACCTTTATCGAAAATTAACTCTTTCTTTTCTGATTTTCTACCGGTACATTTAGCTAATATCGACATATACTTATTCGTAATTTTCGATGATCCAGGCGGTTCTCAATACCCATCTGTAATATACAACATTCAGACTCGTGGACGATATGACCATTCACCAGATCACAACCATGTAGAACCAGTGAATTCTATAAGTTCTTGTTGTAAAATGAGATTGTTTCTTTCCTGTTCTTCTGGAACGGAAAATCTTATAAAGATATGGTCTTGTCACAACGTTCTTCTAAGACAAATTGAGATTTATTTACCGATTAATTACGCTATTTTCTCTTCAGATAGAGCCGATATCATTTTGGCAATTGAAAATCGCGTTTGCTCAATAGACTGTAAGAAGTATCTACCTGAAGCATTTATTAAAAAGCAAATTCTGATGAACTTCGACAGTTGTTCCAGTGAGAATGATGATCAGGTTGAGTTTGATAGCGAAATTTATCAGAATAAATTTGACATTGAAGATCGAATTAAAATGGAGGGTATAAAATTGATATTCAGATATAAAAGTTATGCGGACCCTTTGACCGAGAAGGAAATAGCAGAATTGTCCATGATTAGTGAGACCCGAAAAAGGAACTTTGATAATTTGAAGGCCATTGATAATGATATTGCCAATATTCAGGATGGACAATACCCGAAACACAGTAAAAACTATGAAAAGTTTCTGGAAGTACCACAAAAATCGGATATTTTTGATCATTATGTCTCTAATGTCATCAAATACTTAAAAATACCTTTTCCATTAGAAAAAATCATGATAGAAAAAGACGGTGTTAAACTCCAAGAAAAGTATAAGGAATCGAAAAAAGGTGGTTTTTTCCCATATCCTGAAATCGTGATGGCGGAAATGAGGCCGCCTGACAATATAAGAATAGGGGGTTATATTCCCAATTCGTTAATCTTGCAATCTTTGTGGCCACCGAAAGTTCTTGAAGAAAAGGCCGATACATGGAAGCCTCCTAAATTCTCGTCTCTGGATATTCAGGAGCTGTCAAAAAAATTTGCCGAAGACAACTTTGATGACGAATCAACAACCTTTTTCGATTGGGGATCGGACGAGGAATCTGAAAAGTTTATCATGTCTCCTTCTCCAACAGAAAATGTCCCGGAAACGCTGTCTGATGATGTTTTAAGTAAATATGGATCTCTATTAGAATCTAGACCTTCAATTACAAAAGAATCAACCGAGAATTTGAAACCGCTGGAATCAGAATTCACCAAAGAAAGTCTGGATAAACCTCTGGTTAACGTCTTATCAAAATCCAGTTCAAAATTATCTGATAATTCAAGCAAAAAGACCACAATGTCTGACAACCGTAAAGTAAGGTTTCCATCAATTGCTGATAGCATTTCAGTTTCGGAACGGCAAAATTCCGATATTTCCATCACACATTCGTCCGGTTTCTTTTTAACTCAAGTTCCGGACCAAGAAGACGTGAAAATAGATACTGTCTTTTCATTACCGAAGTTTTTGTTGCAATTTAGTCAAGAAGAATGGTTTGTCAAGATCTGTCCTCCTCCATACCATGAAAAATCGTGTCTCAAACGTTTGCCATCTCCTTTAGATCAGAATTCTTTCATCACGTTCCTTGTACAAATTCTTAACAATACGAAAGATGACAACGAAATTTTCGGCATTGTTAAAGCAATCAGTACGCTCTGTTCAAGCGAGAGTATCGAAAAGAAGAATTTGTCCATTATAAACGATGTGATCGGAAGCAAAATCAGTGAAATGAGCTTGGACAATGACAGAAAAACAGCTCTGTTTAAGACAGGATTACAGCTGATGTCTTCATTGGAAGGCGTCTTGGATAGGTCTGTGATAGTGATCTGTTTGAGCCGATTCTTTGATGCAGATCTTGAGTTGAAAAAATTTTTGAAATTTCTTCTCTACGAAATGGGTTTGGAAGATAACACGGATGTCATTGATAGGGAGTTGACAAATTTTAAGCTGATGTCCATAAAGTCAGGTTCAGAGAGAATTGCAGAATCGGTAAAAATGGTTTCTGCCTGGTTGGACAAATGGTTTCAGTCCATGATGATATTTGCATCTGAATGTCGTGAGATTATCGGAAAGGAGCTTCATCTGATTGGAAATAGTCCAGGAAAATTGTCGAAAATTGCCAAAGATTATCTGGCCAAAGTGAAATGTATTTTCAATCTTGAAATCGTAACATCAAATGATCTGATGGTCTTAAGTCCTTTGGAACAGAACCCTAAATCGATATTGAATAATATTAACTGTCTCAACTTTATAAGGTTTAAGAGATTGCGGAGTCAATCGAGTAAAGCGGTTCCGGAGGAAAATATCGGCCAAAAGAAAACCATTGTTGCGTTACCGAAATTAAACCCCAATAGACAATGCTTAGTGAGACTGGGAGAGTTCAACTCTGAGAGTGGCTTGGAATCAAGATCTAAAAAGGATGTTATAAGTCTGGTAAGTTAATTCGTTTTATTTTTGAGTATTCTTTGGTTAAAGTCTTATTATTCCGTAGTTTTTATTAACCAATTAATTTAATTAATAATAGCTGGAAAATCTAAATCAGATGATAAGATAACTAACAAATCAATTGTTCAGGATGGAGAAAAAATTATTTAAAGATAATTAATATTTTTCTAAGCTCTCGACTTTTTAATGGAGATTAAAAAATTTTGCCACTTCTCAAAAATTTTCCATAGACATTCATGTCAGTCGTTAATTGACTTATTTGGAATTTATTGAATAGAGATCCTTCCAGAAATTGAATTTGGTCTTAATCCTGCACTGCCAACTACAGTGGAAAAAAATCCCACCGAAACGTTGTTTGATAGAAAGATATATAGAAGTAGACTCTAACAGACACAATAGAAAAGAAGTTCGTGTCAAGGGAATGATAAGGCACAGGAATTTCATAATTGAGAAAAATACTCTAATAAAAGTCAAAAAGTGACGTAAACAAAACAAAAGATATGACTGACTTTACTTAGTCGTTTAAAAAATGCATGACCAAAGATACTATAAAACACAATGAGAAGAAATTGTTTTTTAAAAAATTTAAAACGAAGGTATAAAGAGCTTATTTCATATTTGGGGACCTCTTGTTCTCATGAATCATAATTTATATGGAACAATTTTAGGAAAATAAACTTTAAAAACAATTAATAAATATTTAACAATAAGTTAAAGAAGTTAAATTAAAAATTTAAAACTTGAGTGAAAAAAAAAATATAAAATATAAATTAAATCAATAAATTATAAAAAATAAAAATTGAAAATCACAGTTTGATAATTAAATTTTTTGAAAATTCTTATTTGTTGTGAAGAAATAAATGCACATAAACCTGGTAATCGTAATGAAGACGTTTCAATTAAAAAAACAAAAAACATCTGGTTCAACTTAAAGCTTTGAAGGTAAAGAATTCCAATACTTATTAATGATTCACAAACAAGTAATTATAAAAATTAGAAGTATTGGACGTAATTAAATCAGTTGCCTGTAAACGATATCAATTTTTTTGATATTTCCAAGTAATTTATATTTACGTGGTTTAAATTATTATTATTATTATTATTATTGTTGTTATTATTATATCATTTTCAAGATGTATTTGTTATTTTGACACAAGCTAACGGTATAGATGTTGAAAGTTTCATTCCATAAATAAGCCAGTCTATTGAAAAATATGATAAAGAGAATATCCAAATGCCAAAATCGAATGAAGTAAAGTCAACAGTATCAATATTAAAGAACAACGCAACATATAATGGATATTTTCAAATATTGGAGATGCAATCGAACACTGTATTTCTTCAAATCTACGACCATTTGCACAAAAAATTTCCTGTCAAACGCCAAATCAAACTTGATGATTTCTTTCTTAAAAATATTTAAACTTTTCACTTCACAAATTATTACATAAACAATATATTTCTTACATAATTGCCAAAACCGTCTAACTACTTAACACAAACACTGCTATTTTTAGTAACATTCATAAAATTGCTATTTATAGTAACTATATATCATTAAAATTAAATTATCTTTTCCAGGTTTATCCTGGTTATAAAATGAATTTAAGATTTTATAATTAGTTTTTTTTATTAAAATTTATATTATTATTATTTTTTGCCTAGATTAAAAAAGCGATTTTAAAGTTGATTTTTAAAATGAAATATAAATTGCAAATGGTATTTTTGCTATTTAATAAAAGGTAACATTGGACTATAAAGCATAAAAAAATATTTAAACTTATCACGTATTAATTATTATTTTCGAAGACTTCTCAGTCTGTTCTACACCAATAAAAGATTTTGTGAATTTTGGTATTCATTTCAATTTTATTTAAATTTAAAATTTCGTCTTCAATTCATTATAAATTTTTCTTTCAGAATTCTATTTCCGATCACACCACTCACCCATCGATGCAGCCCTTTCATCATTATCAGCTTTCTCTGGGTGGTGGATTTGTTCCATATTTACATCTGCACTTGAAACCGTGTCTGGTAAATCCATTTCCGTCTCCAACGGACTATATTGAATGGGAAAACGCTAATCCTAAATCTTTTTTCAAATGTTATAATCGTACGTTCTTTCCCCAATTCTCTTTACCACCGGAACCATTTTAGTAATAAAAACTGTGAAGACATTTCAGATATTTCGTTGAATTATTTGAAATATATTGTCGATTTATTTTTATAATTTTTTTTTCGTTTTTTCAGGGTTATTTTTGTGAAATAATTTTTTTTATAATTATTGTATATTGTAAATTTATTTTAAAATTAAGGATTATATCATAATGATATAATAAATTATAATAAATAATAAATATTTAATTTTAATATTTAATCCTTGTAATTTTAAGAATTTTTCAAAATTTTATAACGAGCAATTGAAAAATTACTAAAATGTTTTTAGATTAATTTAATATTGGGTTAAGGTTAAATACAAGACACTTTAAAATATACATCCTTGTGCAAATTAATTGAAACATAAACATTTTTTTAACAAAATTTTTATACCTCTTCCTGCAAACAGACAATTTTGAATTATATACATATATTATGACGCCAATGTCTGATAAAATCATTAAGTTTCTCGATATTACATTTTTTTCAAAATAAATTTTTATTAGTTGTTTCAATTAAGTTGCACAAGGGTGTAAGACATAATTTAATTACAATATTATTAGGTCACAATATCAGATGCTTTATATTTTCTTTAGAACAGAAATTCGGCAATATACCCATTAAAATTTTGTCTATTTCAATAAGAATTAGATATTAGGAAATGTTTCAACCTCATCCACAAGTTTTCAATTATTTAGTGATTAGATCTCGTTTTGAAACATCTCTTAATATTTAATTCTTATATATAACCCAGACAAAGAAAGTCATTGAAAGAAACTTTTTTGTTTCATTAATATAATTTTTCGTTTATTGAAACCTAGACACGGGTTAGTATTATGATTTTTTTTCTTTGTTTAAATATTGGTCATATTTACTGTAATTTTTAAATTTCATATAAACATGAAGTAATTTTTGATTTTTTTCTTTCCGGAAAAAGTCAAAGTGAAATTAGTCGATGATTGAATGTCCCAAAACAAACAGTCTCTGATGCTATTCAGCGATCAAGAACTTGGCCATAGTGGTCGGCATCAGGAAGTGGAAGGAAACGGATTATCAATATCTCTTTCAATCTCAAAATCATTAGTAAGAGGATCTAGTAAATCCCAGACTCTCCATGAGCAAAGTCTCCCGTGAGACGGGGCTCAAATGTGAATCTGTTCAAATGATACAAAAAAAAGCTGCAACTCAGGCCTTATAAGTTCCAAAAAGTTCAGTTTTTAACGGATGAAAACCGACAAGTAAGACTCCAAAGATGTCGAGTATTGAAACTGCGAGCCACAGGTCGGCGCTGGGATTGAATTCTTTTCTCAAATGAGAAGTTATTTATCATCAAACAATCCCATAATCACCAAAACGATAGGATATGGTCAGCATAGGCTACTGCGAACTCCAAAACTATAGAACACTGCCAAAATCCAGAATCTGCCATGGTCTGGGGTGGTATCTGTGCATGTGGAAAAACTCCTCTAATTTTCGTGGATAAGGGGGTAAACTTCAACCAAAAAGTATATCGAGGGGACATATTGGAATCTGTTTACTTCCTTGGTTCAAACAGCATCTTAAAAAAGAAGAATGAATCTTTCAACAAGACTCCGCTCTAGCCCATAAGGCCGAAAAGACTTAGGAATGGTGCAAATCCAATTTTCCGGAATTTTATCACGTCTGAAGAATGGCCACCATACTCCCAGGATCTTAACCCGCTTTACTACTGTATATGGTCTATTTTGGAGAGCAGAGTATGTGCTAAGCGTCACGAAAATTTGGAAGCACTGAAAAATCTCTGAGTCGAGAATGGGACTGTTTTTCACCCAAAGATCTGAGACCAATTGCTGAAAATTTTTTTCGGGCAAGCTGTATTCGCAAAAGGAGTAGAGATTTCGAAACAAATTGAATATATAAATTCAAAATGATTCATTTATTGTTATTTTTCTTATTTTCTTCTTATATTTGTTTTGGTTACAAAATTATCTTTAAAAATGTGTGTCCAGGTGTTTTTTCTGGTCACTCTGTATATATATTTTTGTCTTATATCAAACCTTAACCAAATATATTTAACTTGTTTCATGTTTAAAAAAATATATTCAAAAAATATACTTATTTTCAATAAAACACATCACTTAAAAAATCAAAACTGAAAAAAAAGTTTCATCAAATACACATTTGATGAAATTTCATAAAATAAATTAACATGGGATACATGTAGAGATGTTAATAAAAATATCACCGTGTCTTACAAGACAATATTGGATTCCTATAGTCATAATATTAAAAGGAAAATTTATTTTCTCTTGATGTATGTCGTTCCGTATTTGTTGAAGCTGGTTTTCCTTATTCATTTAATGTTTCAGAGTACGAAGAAAAGACCATAGCCTAGGACCTATTGTATTATTTCTATTTTCAATTAGAAATAAATGTGGTGAATATACTGTCTCAACTTATGATTCTTTCAAAAACTTTGCTGTCATCTCCGAATATACTGTTATGCATTGCCTTGAAAATTATAGCCTGGGATTGTTTCCATTAATGAAACAAGTATGGGCCAGAAAAGATTCAAATTACCTCTGATAAGTACAGCATGTGACCGAAACATATGGGACCCCTTATACCATAAATCCAGGCGTAACTCCCTTGTGACTTATTAACATCAATCAAAAATTTTATCGTTCACCAGTTACCTTTTCCTTTCAGGCGTCCATCACTTTGCCAAAAACAGAATCTTGATTCGTCGCTAAAAATGATGTAATTTCATTCGCCACTCCAATATATTGTAAGATTTCGGTTTTTCTTTTGTTTCACTAAAACATACAACGTGGTCAACGATTATTGTTCTCACTAACTTCCTCCAAGGAAGTTTAAATATCAAAAGATTCATGAATAAAGATTGTAATTAACACAATAAGGTATATTTGTTATCACAGTAAGCAGTCTATTTCAATTTAAGAATATTATTAACAAAAATATGAGTACTATTTAAGAAATTAAATGCCTTTTTGATTTTCTGATAACCGAAAACGTCCTGATGATAAAAATACGCATATCATGTCGCCTGGAAAAGGAAACGAGTAAAAACCGAAAAGAAAATATTGAAAAGATTAGTGATATGAAGAATATCTTTCTATCACTAAATTAAATTAATTTAATCGATCAACAAGAAATGGATTTTGTTTTTGGATTATATAATTCATTATCTTTAGTATTCATGCACCTTTAATGAGTCTTTTTTGAGAACAGCTGAAGATTTTTAAGGGCGAATTGTATTGAAATTGTGTCGGTATTTATACTACCAAATTTCACGAATTAAGCCATTGACTGTTTTCGTAGGTTCTTTTAGTTTTAAACTTAATATTACAATTTTTAATCGATTCTTTCTATTTATAAACGAGATTTGCTAAATTTAGTAACAAATGATATTGGTATTATAAAAGTTTTACTGTTATACTTCATAATATGCCATTAAACAATATATAAATATGAGGTTTCCTCTAAGATCAAGTGGTACAGTTCTTTAAACTAAGTTGAAATGACATATTTCTTTTAATGTTTTTTTAAAAAATAAATTGATCATAGCTAATATGTTAAATTATGACAGAAAATTAAATTTTTTGGTAAAATAGAATTATATAAAACATTTTATTGCTTAAATCTCGCGAAATTGACAAATAGCTCTCAAGTAGAACTGAGTTAATAAACTTCATTATTTGTTGGACAATGTCCCAGTGTGGCTTCCGTGTGCAGTGACGTAGAATACAGTTACGTCTTCTGATTAAATCAGTCTCTCAAAAAACTTAAAAATCAAATACTTTAAAAATTCAAAAAATTATTTTCAAAGTCATCTTTCTGGAAAGGGTCAAGTAAAAAATTGACACTTAAAAAATATTTAAAATGAATATTTATTTCTGCAATTATCACATAGCTAAGCCTATGATAAGTAAAATATTTATTTTCTAAAGTTAAAAATCAAAGGTAAAAATACAAATTTTAAAGAATATCATTTGTACTTAAAGTTTCAAAAAATCAATTTCTTTTAATATTTAGAAATTGGCAACTTTTCATTTTGCTGAATTTATTCAAATGATGAATTTGTTCTATATATCCTACATCATTAGATATATACAGGGGCGTAAATGAATCAAATATATCTGTAAAGATAGAACAGATAATCGATACTGATTGTCCTGGATCTATTGTTATGAAAGCTTCCTTTTGTAAACTTTGATTTTGTGAAGTTTATGTGAATCGAAAAAGCAGAGTTTTTAATACAATTAAGTCTTGTGATGTTAGATTGAATGCCATAAATGAAAGAGATTTTATTCAATTTTGTGTAGTTATTTTATTTCAATTTTAGTTTATATTTATATATTATACTTCTAAAATGGCCACCAGCATTAGATGTAGCACGTTGATGAATATATTATTTTAAATTTGACATGATAAATAACTAAATATGCTTTTTAAATATGTATTAGTAGTAAAGTATATTTAATCGGAAAATTAAAAAAATTTCGTTTTAGTGCCGATAATAAGGAAGAAATTTGTTTTATTTTACAGTGATTGTGTTTTTGAATTTAGAGTTAGGTTTTACTCTTCTAATAAAAGTTAGTGAAGATTGAATGAAATCTAATTTGAAATTATTTTGACTGAATTTAAGAAGAATGCTAAAGCAATAATTTTAAAATCTAAGCGCAGGCTTTAAAGAGTTAATTATAATTTAACGTTTAATTACAACGTTAAAGTAAACAGTTAAATCGGAAAATTCTCAATTTAGTTAATTCGATTAAAATTGATATTTTTTAAAACGGATTGTTTGGGACTGAATGTTTTATCTATTGTAAGCAACTATACACTGTGACTGATTTTTACATTAATTTTTTGCGTGATGGTGATAAAGTTAAGCGTCTTCGCTTTGCAACCTGATTGACGAAATAAGATTCAAACAGTGAAATTTTATGGTCATTTGAATCCAATATTTCACTTGATGGACCTATTCATCGCCATATTTGTTGAATTTGATCTACATTAAATCCACAAATTATAAAAACTCAACCTTTACATTACTGCATATAACTGGATTTCAATTGTAAATTTTGTCTTATCCATTTTTCTTTGAAGGAAAAGTGAATGCGATTCGTTATAAAGATATTTTACAAAACCTAAAACCTGAACTTAAACAAAAACATGCTTTTAGAGGAACAACATTCATGCACATCAAAGTTCAACTGTCCAACATTTTCTAAGCTGAACGTAATTAGTCTAGGATTTGATAATACGTGGTCACCTCGAAGTCCAGATCTGAGCTGCAAAACTATGTAAAGTTGATCAAAAACATTATTTTTGCCACCCATTGCTATTATTTTATTCGAGGTCAGAAAGTTGCAGAGGCGGTCCAAGAAATTTCTGATGTATATGGAAAACCTGTTTTGGCCTGAACTACTGCAAAGTTGAATGAAAATCTCAATCCTAATCTTAACCTCTAACCCTAGGCCTAACTATAACCATAATCTTACCTTAATATTAAAATTTTTTATTGCATTTAAATAAAATTTATAATACTGTAACCATAGCAAATTACTTTTACGCACCATGATAACGCACGACCTCATTCTTCTCATGTGACATCAGACATGATAGCCAGTTTTCACGTCACAGCCACCGTACAGTCCGGATATGGCACCATCCAATTTTTATTTATTTAGCAATTTAAAGAGGCACCTAAGTGGGCAAATATTTGATTCTGATGATGCCATAAAATTTCTGTAAAATTATGGTGCAAAATGCAAGACAGTCTTTTTTAGGATAATGCTTTCACATCATGAAAAGGTGGCGAAGTTGTGTTGAAACAGAATATATTGACTAATGTAAATACGTAGCTTAATGTCACACTTTTTCATTTTAATTTGTCGGGTTATTCCGTAACAGGCATTACTTTTTGAATGACCTAATATGAATTTCTGAATGTTCAAAGACTGAAATGTGGAATTATATAATTTTGACATATTACAGTTGTATAAGGGTCAACCAGACACTCAGCTTGGAACATGCTATTTTACTTGATCCCTCAAATTTCTGGACTGTAGTTTATTTTTCAGAAGATTTTGTTGTGAAATCTCTTGTATCATTTAAAAAAAGTCTTCTGTAAGGTGATATAGGGTGAAATGGTTATTGTATCTATGAAAATGGCAAAGTTTATAAAATAAGTAATCCAAATCGTCAGACAAATTTTTCAATATCAGAATGGATTATGGAGTTAAAGGTTAACAAGTTTTCGATAGTTTTATCAAGGTAATTAAAGGATCATTTGATTATTCAATATAAGCAACCAAATACATTAAAGGTGTCGAAATAAAGCTTGTAACATTGTAAAAATAATGGTACTAAATAATATTATAATATTATTATCAAAATTTTAAAACTTTAAGTTACTAAAACTTACTAAAAGATTAAGAAATCTCACCAAAGGTTGAAATCAATTTGTGAAGATAAACTTTTCATGATCATTTGACACATTTTAGACAAGTTTAACATGAAAAAACAATACAATTGATCCAAATGACCCAATAATGGAAATATTCCCAATAAATAAACCTTTACAGTTTTAAAGTTCTCCATTTGCTTGATCTTTTTTCTTCATCATATACCACAAGTTCCATGTTTTAAGGTTTCACCAATCTATTCTTCAAGACAGACCTGAATATGTATGGGATTTTTTCTGTTATAAGTTTATATTTTCAATAATACAGGGTGTCCCAAAAGTAAGTGGTAATATAAATGATAAAAATTTCATAGTTTTGAGAACAATATCATGACATATTTTTGATCAAGAACAAGTAGACTAATCAAAGTTTTATTTTATTTAACTTGGTTGCCGTCAAGCTGTATACATTTTACAAGACGCTCAATAAAAGCAGACATAGCATTTTGACACATATGAA
>JBBMKC010132823.1:0-16009 GCA_037834085.1 Bipalium vagum
TTTGTTTTTGATGAATTTTCGTCTTTAAATAATCGTTTACAAAGTCCAAGGACTTTATGCGCACCCTGTATATTATATTATATTATAATAACTTCATAATGCAAAATTTAAAATCTAAAACTTAAACTAAGTTTAAGTGAAAAACTTGAAATTATTGAAGCTTCGAAAACAAATACCAACAACATCGAATTAGCTAAGAAATGTTATGACCCAGAACAACAATAATTGAAATTTTAAAAGTGAAGTACAGCCGATGGACTTAGAAATAATCAAAAATTTGAAAGTGCATATTAAATATTTATTATTGCACAAGAAAATTGCATCAATCGATAACAAAAATCTATTCGTAATAATAAAAATAGTTATATATTTAATATGATCCGTTTATTTATTCTCAAAAATGCTTGGCCTATGATAAACCTACTAAAATTAAAAATTGTTTTATGTATGCTGAATTTTTTAAAAAAGTCTTGTGAAATTTCATCTGATTCTAGTATGACACTCATTGATTCTAATTAGCCCCTGGTACATTTGTTTGACACCTTTAAAGTTTATGGACTTCCTAAGGAAAATATTAGCCTATTAAAGTTTGCAATTTTTGATAACAAAGTTGCAACATGTTAAATTTTAACAGATTAAAGACCATCTTGTTGAAATCAATTATAACGATAATGATATTGAACCTATTGATAATCCGATACCAAAAATTTTTGACAGCGATTCCATAGATTCAATAAATAAGCTGTGTATGTATTTAGTGCAGCAGGAAAATTCACAAATGATTTTACAAGAAAGATGTTGTAAAACTTTAATTTTTTCTTTATTGAATAAAATTTGAAAAAGCCTATTAATGTTAGATTAATATTATCTGAAGTTTATGAAAATAATAAAATACAGTTTTAATAACTTATTCTGTTTCTGTACTATCATTTAATGTATTCCTATAATATTAAAATATATTAAATAATGTATTAAATGAAGTCTCGCTATAAGATACGTTGGAGTCAGCTCCATTGACAGTATTTTGTACAAGAGAGTTACTTGTAACCGAAGATATTGTGAATTTCGAAGCACTAAAGTTATTGTCAGAAGATCTTTTATTTTTTTGAATATGTTCTGACAGGATTTTTTTAACTCCCAGGAGCTCGGACCTTTCCGAGGCAATCATTGGATTTGACTGACGTTCCAGGGCTTAAAAATACTATTTTTTATTAACATTTTATTTTAATACAGACTTTGTCAATTTTTTTTTGATTAAATTATACCTACTTAATAATATTTTTTGTTGATTATCTTCTAATTACTTTAATTGATTTGTAACTGTTGACATTTTTGAATTTCCCAAGTTTTTAATTTCTTCTTTAGGGGTTTCAAAAATATAAATGCTCAATATCCATTTGAAGAGACTCACTGAGTTCCAAAGATTTACCGCTACTATCCATTTGACTGTAATATAATTTACAACGATTTGTAATAAATTATAAATGTTCCTTTAGAGGTTATCGAAATTCATTAAGTATAATATTGGTATCCATTTACCTCACTACTGTACACCGTTTTTTAAAAGTCCTGGTTAACTGAAGAATTTGACTTCATTTAACAACTTCTGATTCTAACATTATTCATTCGTTCTCATTTGTCCACTGACCTTTATGTTGCCCTTCTTTCTGGTTCTTCATTAGCTTTTGATCGACAAGCCAGCTCTGCGTGAACAGCCAGTTTCTACACCAGATGATGATGTTGAGGTGTTCAAACCTCATGTTTTCAAGATACCTGATTTGATATGGGCAACATTTTTTGAAAATTGTTTCACATGTATGCAAAATGTATGGATCATAATTGAGAATATTTCGAAAAACAATATTAAAGTTCATTGTATTGGGTTGTTCGTAAAGTCAATTCGCTTTTTTATACCTTAATTTGAAGGTCATTCTAAAGGTTGGGATATTCAAATTGCCCGGTAGATGGTAGGTATTGGAAAAAAAAGGGCAATACATCATTGATTAAAACCTTTATTACTAATAAATCTTTTGGTCTTATGCGAAGTGCCTTTCCGAACAACCCAATACAATACACAAGTATATTAGACTACTTTATCTTTTCTCAATACACATTGAGCCAAACAAATATTAATACTCAATTCAATTAAAAAATCTGAGAGTTGAATTAATTTTTGTGTTTTCATTGGTTTTCTTTAACTTGAATGTGGGAAAAACATTCCCATAAAACAATAAAATAGATTAACGATTTTCTTGTTTTACTAAGCAGATTTTTCTTTAATTAGGAACAAATTTGTAACTACAATCCATGAATGGTAAACCACATTCACTCACATTAACAGAGGTAACGAAAATCTTTCATATGGTTTAACTGATAATTTGATCTCGCAAATAATTGTTGATTTAATTTTTTGGAAAATAATAATTTAAAATTTGATTTCAAAACCACAAGTTCTGGTAGAAAATCAAAAAAAATACTGTAAAAAAACAAGCAAAATAACAATAATTTTCTATTATTGATTTTTTCATTTATCTGTGCCAATATAGAAAAACAGCACAGACACACGTGACAAAATGTCTTTGTTATTTAATTTGTAATTGTTAATCGAATTTGATTGGTTCGTTTTGTCTTTTGTTGGAATATGTTTTCGTTTATCTTTGGTGAATTTCCAGTTTTTTCATTACGTAGATTTTTTGTTTTTTGATCATTATTTTTAAGGAAACGAAAAATGAATAGAGAATTGTCAGATCAAAATTTTGATTACATGTTCAAATTGCTCTTGATAGGCAACTCTTCGGTGGGAAAAACATCATTTCTTTTTCGTTATGCTGACAATTGTTTTTCATCTGCATTTATTGCAACTGTTGGAATTGATTTCAAAGTGAAAACGGTTTTCAGACAAGACAAGCGAGTTAAACTTCAGATTTGGGTAAATTTAAAAAAAACATCGAAATAACATTTTATCAACATTGATTTTCAATGCTTACAAACAGGATACTGCTGGTCAAGAAAGATATCGAACAATTACGACTGCTTATTATCGAGGTGCAATGGGATTTATACTTATGTACGATGTTACGAATGAAGAATCTTTCAATGCTGTCCACGACTGGTAAGTCAGATGGTTTTTTTCCTCTTATGGTGATTTCGTTTAGGCTGATGCAAATCAAAACCTATTCGTGGGACAATGCTCAGGTCATACTGGTTGGCAATAAATGTGATTTAGATACTGAGAAGGTTATTTCCACAACTCGAGGTCGTCAGCTTGCTGATCAATTAGGTAATATGTGTTGTTTTGTATCAATTATTTTAATTAAGAATTATTCTTATGTATTTATCATTATTTTCTTTGTACTGGGAAATTTGAAATTCAGAAATAATGATTATTTTTTGTTTTAATATCGCTTTTTTTGAAAAATGGAAATGCTACTTTGAATAATTATATAAGTAAGTTTTTCTTGTCAGACAACTATAAAATCGTTTTGGTAGGCATATTTATAATCTCAATAAATATCTGAGTTTCTTAACGGATTTTATTATGTATAGAATTTTTTCACAATTCCGAGGTAAAGATCAATAAGAAATATATTAAAATGTTAATTTTTTTAATCAATTAATATACTTTACTATAATCATTCTTTCTTTTCGTTTTTAGCTCAGTTGTTAACTTAATAATAATCGGTGAAATTTGGATAAAATACAGAGGGTACAATTTTTGTTTTAATAGATTACTTTATTTGTAATAAATAATATATACTTATTAAATTGTTACTTCATTCATGATTTCAGTTAACATCAATAAAGTTTTGATATTAATGTGATTCTTTTTACAAATTTTGTTAACAAAAACAGTTTTGATGAATATTTTAGTCACAGAAACACTTGTAATGCCTGTGAAATAAATATATATTTATCAGCTTTGTTTATCGTTTTCAAAATTTTATTATTAATGAAAACAGTTTGAAAAATTGTACAAGATTATTATTTTTATTATTTCAAACAAACTTAAAATTTTGGTATTTCATCCAATTGAAAACTTTGATAGTTCAAATATTCTATTTCCATTTTAACTTATGATGTTAATATTAATTTTATTCACAAATTGGCTCACTGATATTGTGGTATAAGATTATTGAAAGGATTTTATTAATGTGAATTAATATATTTTATTAAATTGGCAAAGAAAAATTAAGTTTGTTTTGAAAATAGAAAATCAACAACCGCCTTACCCTTATGTGCATATTGTGATTGTTCTAATTGTTAATCAAGAGTTTGAGGTGAAATACTTAATATAGTTTTCTAATTTGTTTTCATTCATACACGTGTTAAAATTTCATTTCAAACGATTCACAATTTCCTATATTGTATCCAAGATATCTGATACCACAAGTTGGTTAAAGGTTCATGTGCAGTTAAAATTGGAATGATATAGCTGCAGTTTTAATTACATTTATCTTTGTTATGGTACATGCTTAGGTTTAATAATTGTTAATTAAGTTCATTATTTGTATAGACAAATTTTAATATCATAATTTTTTTCAAAAATGTTACGTTACAATTCAAAAGATTAAACGTTAATCATTATGGAATTAAATAAATTCAATAAGTAATTTAATTAATGATTAAATATTTAGATTATTTTTAGATAATCGATTTTCATTTAAAATAAAAATTATTTATTCTGTTTTGTAATATCTATATGAATATTTTTTATCATTTCTTTTTTTATAAAAATAAAAATTTTCAGTCACATTTTTCAGTATTTTATTTTTTATGTCTATCTCATTTTTGCTTTTGTTTCATATATTTTACCTCACCCGATTAAATTTCCGAGATCTCAAACTTTTTATATTTCTTTCTTAATAAATTCTTATAATAATCTTTAGCTTATGAAAAAAAACTATAAAGAGTTAATTAATTTAATAATTTTTCTTTTTGTTTATATTAATACACATTTATTAATAATATTTACAATTAGTGAATAAGAGAATTCAGAAATAATTTTCAAGAAAAATAATAATATGATAATAAACCACGAGGAATGACTTTTGGTGTTAAGATTAAATATTAATAATATATTTAAAAGATATTAAAATTATAAATATAAAATAGATTTTTTGTTTTGTTTTAAATAACTGTGGAATTGTTAAGTGTTGTTTTATCAAAAGTTGGACATATTGTTCCAAAAAGAAAATAATTTATTTATTCAAAATATGTTCTCAAACTTTCAGCACAGCTATACTAACTTTTTGGTTGTAATTTGATTATTCCATAGGTGGAAAAGCCAATTAAAACAATATCGATGAAATTGTAACAGTTTCTAAGTCCAGAATTTGAGCAGTGTTGTCTAAGAAAAAAAAAATTAATCTCTTTTGGTTAACTTTTTGTCAAAATGTTTAAATTATACATCCTTCATACAGCTGTACTAGGTAATCACATCAAAAGAATGTGTTATCGATTTTTGACATAAATCCTATAGTTTACGAATTGATATATTAAATTAAATTAAACTAATCAATATTAGACAAAATATTGATTATTTAATTTCACTTTTTAAAGCTCTTTTTTCATGAAATATACTCTAAATTTTGAATAGAAAATAATGATCAGTGAATGTCAAAGATTAATTCGAAAGTGAAGTCTATTGGAAAAATATTGTCACTGCTAACTTTTTATGAAGCTGTCCAGGGCTTAAGTGATATTGCTTTTTTTTCCAAAGTGTAGAAAACATAATCACTTCAGAATAATTTCAAAGTAAAGTGGAGTTTGAATCATTATTTACTACGAGATAATCGAAGTAATTTCTAAAATAAATATTGAAAAACATTTTTACTTTCAAATGCATTTTTATAAGACAAGGTTTTGTTTTAATTACTTTACAAATAAAATGACAATTTTATTCATCATCACATGGGAAATTTTGATTTTAACCAACATTAAACGGAATTATTGGATATGGAACTGTCACTCTATGATAGAATTTAATTTTAATGGTAACTCTGTTAAAAAAAACAAATTATGTATATGTTCTCTAAAAATTTATCAATGGAATGAGTTAAGATATTAGAAAGTTTTATTTTTATTTATAATCGAATACAATACCCCTAGCGTATGCCGTCACACCACATGTTTTTTTATCAAAACTCTGTCATACGTTATTATTAGATATTTTGTAAATTTCCTAGATAAGATATGTCTGTAATTTTATATTTGAGTCAGTTTTCAAAGTATTACTATCGTATCGTGATAAATGTATTCTAAAATTAAGTGGTTCACAATATATTTTATTGAAAAACTATTCCCTCGATTTCCACGATATTTATTTATTTTCTAAATAACGTATTAGTTAGTTATGGGTGTACATTGTATTGAAGTTCTGTGAGATCTTCAAAATAAATGGATCGTAATATAATAATAATAATAATAAAATAATAATAATAATAATAAAATAAAATAATAATAATAATAATAATAATAATTAATAATAATAATAATAGTTAGCAGCGATATCAACAAATTCAGTCATATTTTGAACAATATTTTTTTTAATGCTTTTCAAAACAAAAATACTTAAACAAATTTTACATTCTTAAAAAATTAATATATTGTACCATTAAAACTTAAAATAAAAATTATTTTAAAATAAATATTAAAATTAAATTAAAAGAATATTAAAATTAAATTTACAGTTAACTAAAACTTTTAATTATGCACAATATAAAAATTTAAAAATTAGAAATCAGTTTAAATACTCGCAATAATAATAATAAAAATAAAAATAAAAATAAAAAATAATAATAAATAATATCATGATAGAAATCTAATCAAAAACCCACTGAATTCGTTAAAATTCTGACGAGAAAACATAAATGGTAAAGGCAAAATTTCTATTTTTATCAAATTAATCCAATATTGAAACTTGGAATTCAGAAGAGATAATTATTTGTTTTTCTATCATCCAGGAATTACGAGATCAATTGAAACTTGATATTAATATTTCCAATTTCGGCATTATTTCCAACAAAAAAAGTCGGAACTAACAATTACTGTAAATATTCACAATTTTAACAGATTGCTGTTAGAAATTAAAAGATCTGTCTTATTTTCAGTATAGTAATTGATTATTTCCTTTCTCTGATAGATAAAATTTACAAATTAAATTATTAATACAATAGAAGATTGTCCCGACAATCTTCTTTTCGTATTTTTCGTTTTATTATAATATTTTTACAGTTCATCATAAAAAATTAATCGATGTGTTTTGAGTTAATAGTTTTCTAAAGCCTCAGTAAAAAAGATTATTGATATAATATATAAAACTTCTAACAGCGAAAAACTTTTTTATTGATTAAGAAAACTAATGATATTTGAAGTATGATTCGTTCGTATAGAGAATTTTACCACCATATTTTCAATTTCACATAAAAGCTTCCAATAAAAGATTTCCACAACATATATTGATTTTCATATTTTTGTAGTTTTAGGATAAAAATTTCCCTTTACAAAGTTGAAAAATATTTTAAATTTTGATTTCTACGATAGTTTTGACTTATTTAAAATTATTTAGCATTTATTTTACCTAATTGGAAATCAATGAAAGGTTTATCATATTGGTTAAGATTAAATTAATGAATGATATTGGTGGTACCATCATTATTAGGTATAGTCAAGAGTTTTAAACTTATTACTCAATAATTAGTAGTCTTGCTTTATAACCTCTTTATAACCTGTTTTAATTAAATCTAATTTAATTTTAATTAAATTAAATTTAATCAAATCACATTGATTGTACAAGGGTATTTCAAAAAAACTGAAATTTTAAATTGTCTGCCATTTCGGAAACAAAAGCATAATAAATATTTTCCTTTAACTGTTATTAGTAACATTAATATTTAAACTTGAAAAATAAACAATCAAGCAATGTCATATGGATGTGAGTGATATCTGGTCACACTACAAAGGAAAATGTACAGTTATTACCTAGAAAATATAAGAGTCTTATTTTCTCGGATTGAGGCAACGTGAATTGGCTCTTTGGATCGTGCGACATCACCAGACACGTTTCCCTAAGAGTATCTTAGATATGAAGCCTATGCAACCTGAAAGAAAAGCAAGACAATTTCTGAAATAATGGTGATTTCGAACAGATTATAAACAGTTTTTAATTTTGTAAAAATGAATGTGTAAATAGAAATAGAATGTAAATTGAAATGACGTTTCTTCTTTTGAAACATGTTATAGAGAATATCCTAATCTCATCATCCTATAAATTATCTTTCCTATGTTAGCGAAAATGAATAATAGACCAGTTCTTTTAATATTTAATAGATGAAGATTTCAGAGATATCTCCCAATCTGAAATTATTTAATATTCATCTAAAAGCACTGAAACAAAATGTCAAAAAGGTGTGAAAGAAATATTTAGATAAAATAGAAGTAACCATAGTTTAGTTTTCTAAAATTAGTAATGATACTGATAACGAGAAAAAATTTTTTGAATTTCAATTTTATTTACTTTATTTATTTATTTTTTAAAATATTTTTTGAATCCTTTAATTATAATATTAAATATTTACGCTTGAGTATAATAAGAGGACTTAATGAATTATAATAATGAATTATAACCAATATAAATTAAATATAACCCATTTTAAAAATTATATTTGCTTTACTAAACATACTTAGTTTACAACCCACTTACTATAAACCATATTCCAATCTCATTAACCACCTACTTTCTTTGGTAAATTTATTAAACTTAATGAAAATCTTAAATATTAAAATTTGAATAAATAAATACCAAAATGAAAATAAGGGAAGAATTTTCAAATATTTCATAAATTTTTCATTAGACATTTTATTTTAGAAATGCAAAAAATAACACAATGAATGAATTATAATTAAAATAATAATATAAGAAATTCTTATCAAGAAAAATCAATTATATTTTAAAATTCAATAGACGGAACAATAGATTGAACAATTTAATAAATTAAAAAAGATTAAAGTTAAATTAATTTTTTTCATGATTTGACGTTCATAATAATTTAGAATATAAAATATACAATATAAAATATAAAATATAATATAAAATATATAATATAAAATAAAATATAAAATATAAAATATATAATATGTAATATAATATATAATATGTAATATAATATATAATATGTAATATAATATATAATGTATAATATTTATTTATATAATATATAATATTTAATATTTAACATTTAATATAAATATGAATTTATATATATTATAAAATGCTTACTACAAATGGTCTATTATGTAAATCAATAAAAATGTAAAAATACTCTTCAACTTAATTAATAATTCTAAGGAGTTTTGGTTGTTCCTAAAATGGATATGTAGTAAATTCGAAGTATTTTTCTGAGAATTATAAAAATCAAAAACAAAGCGAAGAATTCAACAAAAATATTGTCAAAAATATTATTAAATGATATGGATAATGGTTTCTAATTAAAATATTATTTCTAGAAATTTTTAATTATTTCTAATTAATTATTTCAAACCAGATCTGTAGAATATTGATTTATGTTATATTATATTTTATATTCTATAAATAAAATTATTATTGATTTTTTAATGATTAAGTATTTTCGTTATTGGTGTTTTAGACCTTAGGTCGGTGGTTTTAGGACTTAGTCTACTTACAGATTTTTTTGTAGATTCAAACATTTGGGTTTAACCTTTAATAATTGAATTAATTTGTCAAAAAAATTTTCAATTTTTTTTAATGAGGGTAATTTTAAGTATTTAAATTATTAATTTTTTCCTTCGTTTTTTGCTACTTAACTTTATTATTTCAAATAGGTTTTACAATGTACTTAAAAATTAAACTGTTAGTTTTTTTCATGTGGGAATTTCAGTCCAGTAAAGAACATTGTACTTAGTCCTAAATATTTATGAGAATAATGACACGTTTGAATACTTGGAATCAGTCTTAATAAAGTAAATTATTTTCTCTTTTTAAGTTTGATTTATCGATTTTTTTAAAAAATATTAAAAAAATCTTAGTTAACGAAATAAATTTTAAAGAAAAATATTTTTATTACAATGAATTCAGAAAATGTTCAGCTTTGTACTATTACAAAAATTGTACAGTATTAAAATTTTTGCTTTCACTTGAAACTCAATGTTGAAAAATTTGGTGAAAAAATTCAAATAATATTCGAAGTGAAAATATTATGAAAATATGTGAATCATACAACGGTCGCAGCTATCAGCATTGAAAGAATTGAGGAAAAGAATGCAGAAAAAGATCCAATACTAGTTTTCAAAGTGTTAACAAACATCAGGGTGACCGATAACGTCTGTTAAATTAAACAGTTTGACCAGCATAATTTAGTTTTGCTACATCTTCATGTCATTGCTATATTCAGAAAAATCGATCAATGAATACCGTATGATCTGTTCAAAAACACTGAACTGTAGTAAATTAAAATAAACATTTTGGTGATCATTTAAAAAAAAATTGATACCAGTTATAATTTTTTAATTAACAATTTAATCCTGCTTAATTAAAAGATTCCAATATCTACGAAATGAATGGTTTTGTTTAACAAGAATGGGGACAGTATTAATAATAATTCCTTGTGAATGATTAATATAAAAAAATTAATTAATTTAAATAAAAAATGTTACGACTGGAGAGGAAGCATAGCATATGGGCTATCTTAACATACAATTAAGTAATTCGAAAATTTATATTAAGCAAATTAATTATTATTTTAATTCTTAATTATAATATTATTCAAAATGCATGATATAACTTGTACCTTTCTTAAGAATTCTCTTGTACTTGTAATGAATTTCTTATAGAAAATTGAAATCAAAATTTAGACTTTCATTAAATTGAACCATAGGAATTCGAACATAATTCGATTTTCAATTTCACCGTAATAATAATAATATTTTTCAATGAATTTAAATTTGCTGATAAACCTTATTAAAATTGTTGAAGGAAACTGAGTAAGAAAGTGTTGGGATAATGTTTTGTTGTGATGTTGTTTTGTTGTTTGTCACATATTTACTATTAAAATTAATAAATTGTTGCTAGGTGTGGAATTCTTTGAGTCTTCGGCAAAAGAAAATATCAACGTAAAAATTGTGTTTGAAACTTTAGTCGATGTAATTTGTATAAAAATGATGGAAAGTATAGAAGGTGAGCCTTATTTAGCGAATGGAGGAGTAAAAGGTAATATTTGTTCGACAAATGAATGAAAAAAAACATTAAAATTTATAATTGCTAGTCGGATCAATATTTTAATTTATAAAATCTGTGCATGTTGGATGTTGTGTATTAATTATGATTTACCCTTTAATATTTTTACAGAATTTCATTTTAATCATAAATAATAATAATAATATTAAAAAAATTATATTTATGTTAATAATATTGATTTCGTGAAAAGTTAATAAAACGAAAATGAAACACGAGTTTTTTTATTGAAATTGATTTTAATTTTGAACATAGTCTCCTAACAATTAAACATACTTAGTCAAATTCTTCTCCAATAAATTTATGCCTTTTTTGAAGTTCGATTCTGAGGGTCTGTAAAATATTGTTGTACGGCTGCCTTAGGTTCTTCGTTTGATGAAAAACACTTCCATCGAAGAAACTGTTTTAGGTTTCTCTAAGGGTAAAAATCACTCAGAGCCAAATCTGACGAATAAAGTTAATGTTCAAACAAATAATAATTTATTGATTTAAGTCATTGATTTTTTCCATTAAAAACACTTGTGAAAGTGCATTATTTTAATTAAAATTGTTTTTTTCTTTTGTAAGCCAGGCCTCTTAATAATTTCATCAATCTAATCTATAGCCTTGTATAGCATTCAGAGTTACCAGTTTTGCCTTTTTTATAATTTTTTAGTGTTTTGGAAATAAGCATCTACTTTCAATCTACTTGAAGTTCTCGTTTCAATTTAGGATCATGGTTGTAAATCCAAGTTTCGTCCATAATTATGAAACGAAAGTTTTATTGAAAAACCAAAATGGTGTTCACAAATTTCCTTCCTAAAGAGCTTTTGTTGAATTGTTAAGGAATGCAACATCATTTTTCCAAATAATTTTTCCATATACAAATCCTCTTTTAAAATAAGACGAATTCGTTCGTCTGAAATAACAATAATTTTGGTAATTTCACGCGTACTCAGGTTTGGAATTTTATGTACAATTTCATGAATTTGTAAAACGATTCCCGTTGTTGAAGCACTTTTAGGTCGTCCACCTCGCTCATCATCTGTTCTACCAGGTTTTGATTCTAAAACCCATCGATCTACTACCATAAAAAATAAAGCTGCAGATCCTTCTAATAATTTAAAATTTTTAATGTGAATTTCTGACACAATTTATTATTCCAGGATCCAAAATTTGATATTGAATTTTCCCCATTCTAAAAATGAAAAGACAAATTCAAACATGTGCTAAACACTAATAAAGTGATTGATTTAAACAAAACATTAAATGGGCTTTGTTGAAATATGATATATTAAAGAAGCATATCAATATTTATTCTTAGACTGTTTTAGGTTAAGGGTTTCATAATTTTTCACGTAACCCGTAACACAAATACAGAACTTGAATAATATGTTCTTCAATTTTAGAATGGTCTCCATTTAATATTTGGTGTGTGAATAAATAACCGGAATTTTTTGAAGAAATAATTAAGAAGAAAAAACTAAAGCTAATATTTAAAACACATATGTTTTGTTAGACGTATTGTCCATCAGTTGCCACTACTTCCTCCCATCTTTCAGATAGGCTACGGATTCCTTCTTTCAAAAATTTCCTGATTTTTTGAGGAGATCCAAGAATCGAACCATTTTATGGTGTCATCATAAGAATGATACTGCTGGCTACCTAGACTATGCGACATGGAACGAAACAGGTAGTAATCCGAAGAAGCGATATCTGGAGAATACGGCGGGTGATATAAGATTTCCCATCCAAGGGTTTCTATGAATGTAGAAGCTAGTTTCGAATCATGCGACCGAGCATTGTCATGAAATTTTATTTTATCATGCCTTTCGGCATAATATGGCCGTTTATCCTTTATTTCTTGGCTTAAATGCATCAATTGGAGTTCATAGTGATCTCCTTTGATTGTTTCGTTTGGTAGCAAAAACTCATAATACCTAACTGATCCCACCAAATGGATAGCATGAACTTTAGACTATGAATGTTTCTCTTGGCCGTCGATGTAGAAATATCGCCGGGCTCTCACGATGATAATTTCTGTTACAATGCGATGCAAGAAAGATTTTCGTCTTTGACGTTGAAGCAATTGTTCTCAGATACACAAACGACGTTCTACATCTCTCTGTCTCAATTCGTATGGCACCCATCATTACCATTGCTTGTAAGCGTTTGGCCACGGTAGAACAATCGACTCCCAATGATATTGACATTTGGTCTTGCGTTTGACATGAATCTTGGGTGAGCAAAGTCTTCAAGTCTTTATCATCAAACGTTTTTGGACGCACAAATCGATCATCGTCCTTAATGTTGAAATCATCACCTTTTTTGAACGGATGAAACAATTTAAAACATTTTGTTTTTGACAAAGCATCTTTCCCATATGTTTTCTCTAATAAACGGTGACTCTCAGCAACAGTCTTCTTTGTGAAAAAGTACCCTAACAAAACTTCCCGTAAATGCTGCTTTCTCCAATTTTCAAAATGTTGCATCCTAGATTAGCTAAAGGAGAATATTTAAACAAATCATTCTTACATTTAAATATGATAGATTTGATAAATAGAATTCCGGTTCTTTATTCACACACCTAATATATTCAATATATGCTCAATATAAACTTGGCAGTAGAAATTAGTGATTTAGAACGTATTAAAAATTAACATGTTACAAAATTTATTGATTTATTTTAAATGCTATATTTAATTAAGGAAATGATTTTTCAAAATTTTTTTATGAGAATGAAAATATATATTATAAAATATAATATAACAATATTTTTGAATAATTTTAATAATGAAAATATTTATATAAATAAATGTAAAAAATTAATAAATGATTGAAGATTAAAATATAATAATAATCAATTCAAGAAATCTAATATTGTTTAGCTATTGGTCATTTTATTATTTGAACTTATTGCTAAAAATTTTTTTTGAATGCCTCATATTTTTATGGATTAGGTGCTCCGAAAAGAAATAGGTGTGCAAAAGCAAAGTTTTAAAATAACATTTAATACAAAATATCAAATTATTTTGTATTCACCATCATTATCGACAATCATCTGCCATTTCTCCATCAAGAACTGGATACCACCGGTAAAAAATTTAGCATACTTTTCTTCATTAAAGATTGCAAGCTCGATTTTACCTCATCACTTTTGACAAACCTTTTACTTTTAAGGAATTCCTACAAAGATTGAAAAAGATAATCTTGTGACGAGATCTCATGGTTAAAAGCTGTGTGAGGCAACATTTACAATCAAACTCACTGATCTTTTGTTAAGTAATTTTGGATGTACAGCCTAGCTTTATCGAGATGAAGATTAACACATTTTCTATTGACTAAATATAAGCGAATTTGCAAGGATTGTGTCAATAGTTTGCTTATAATCAAGCACCTCTCAATGTACAATTCCCTTCTAGTCGTACTATACACACAACAAACACCTTAGTCGTCTTATTGGTCTATCTGTAGTTTGAATTGAAGTCTGTTCTGTAAAGATGCAATAGACGATGATAATCAAGGTTCTCATATAGAATTCACATTTCATCGAAAGTGACAATTTTCTTTAAAAATGGTTCTAGCTTATTAGATTTGCATTTGAAATAAAATTCCTCATAGACATCTATTAATTTCATAAATTGTGTGTAACCCATATTCCAGCTCTATATGGCTTCCCAATAAGGTGCAAATGATCACGGACGATCTGCTCATCACATTGGATATTTCTGATACGGTTTACCTGAGATCCGATTCGATCAACTGTCATACAGTTTCATTAACAAGAATCGATGGTGAAGCAGTTTTAGAGAAGTTTGCCTGGCTTCTACCACCATTTCTGAATCGATTGAACCATACCTTCTATTGAGTCTTATTTAATGCATTCTTACAATAAATTACTTTCCAAGAAGAGCTTTTAATCAAATTTATATAGTAGACAGTATCTAATGTGTCTTATCTGCATCCATATTTTGATATTTAAAACTGTATCCAGTAACGATACTATTCAAACAAATAATCCAGCTAATTATTAAACCTAGTTTTATTAATAAGAAGCTAATTTTTATCAAATAATTGTGATATAAATGGTACTTGCAAAGTCGACGGTTTCTTTTAGGAGCACTTAATTTAGGTTGTTACTTCAGAAATTATATATATGTATATATAGATTTTTACAGAAATAAAAATAAGTTCTGTGTTAAAACAAAGTTTCGTCATGAGTATTAATACACTAATTCAAACACGCCATTCAACCAACCTTTAGATGTGCATAAATCATGTTTTTCATAAAATTCTGATAACAGAAGAAAAATCTTTGGATAACATTTTTAATCTCTCCTTAGTTTTTATAAAATTTCAAAGAATGAATTGATTTCGTTACATTTTTCGGAAATATAAGGTCTAGCATTTTTTTGTATTGAGGTTGAGAACTTTTCAGTTTCACAATATGGAATACTTATCTTTAGGTTTGCATGTTGTTCGTTAATATATTGGCATCAAGAAATAATATATTACATCATAAAATCCTGCCAAACAGTTATCGACAGCTTCTTTCAATGAAAAGAGGAGATTTTGGAACAGATTTTATGAGTTTATTACTTTTTCTTTATTAATTTTTAAAAAAGCAAACATGATTCAAAAATTCTAACAATTAATAAAAACATGCAAATTTCTTAATTTGTCCCCAATATATACATAAATAAATAACCTATAAATAAATTTTATAATTTGCTTGATCATTACTAAAATATATTCGGCTTTTGTTTTACTGATAATTTTCTC
>JBBMKC010132934.1:0-26714 GCA_037834085.1 Bipalium vagum
ATTATTATTATTATTATTATTA
This sequence comes from Bipalium vagum, assembly GCA_037834085.1. Lineage (NCBI taxonomy): Eukaryota > Metazoa > Platyhelminthes > Tricladida > Geoplanidae > Bipalium > Bipalium vagum. The sequence continues at coordinate 23 of JBBMKC010132934.1, forward strand.
TTATTATTATTATTATTATTATTATTATTATAGATTTTTTCTGATATTAAATATAATAAATTGACAAATAATTGGTTAGTTTTGATCAAATTTATTGATTTGATAATTTATTATTTATTTTATTTTATCTAATTAAAAATTCCCGACAATGGAACTTCAGAAAATTCTTTTTTCGACAGATTTATTCAGCTTTCATGTTATAAATGAAAAGTTGTGACTGTTAAGTTTATTATTTAAAGAGATCTTTGCTTAACTAATCGCATAAGAAATCGAATAGCAAATCTTCAAATCTCAGTTTTTGAAGATCTGTATTAATTACGGATTTGTATTAACATTTTTTTTAAATTAGAAATTTCCGTAGTCTGATTGGCCTCGTTTTATCCATAAATTTTGATAACTAAATGTTGTGTTTTATTGGAAAATTCTCGAAACCTTTTGAACACTGTAATACGTTTCTTGACAGAAATATTATTGTATATTTGATGTTGCATAAATTGAAGAGAAGATTTCTACTTGTGTTTAATCATTTGTAATACGTACAGTTTTTGATTTGATAAAAAATTAAAAATGTGAGAATGAAAAGCTTTTTCCTCACAGATACTACTTACGACTGAGAGAAATGAGTAGACAAGCAGCCATAGACTTAATGATTGGAAATGAGAACAGCGCCGAGATTGTTAATTTGCAAAGTGGCCGTAACGACACAGAGCAGAAATTAATTAAAGTCGCTTGTTAATTTATGGAAAAGTATTGTTAATGATAATTTTTAACATTTCCAGCAAAAAGAAGACAATATCAAAGAGTTGGCAAATCAGTGTAAAAAGGCATGCTTGAAAACTAATGAAGAATGTCTCGGTGAATCCTTATTGATATTTTGCAACGAGTTCGTCTTTTTTCTTTTATATTTTTCAATCTTTAAACCATTTGATTTTCAACAGGATTTGTTCATTTTTCAATTTTGTAACACATTATTTCATTTTATTTCAATCATTTTTCCAATAAAATTATTAAGTTGGTCGGAATAAAGTTGGACATATAAATTTAAACTTAAACAAATTACCTTCAAATAAACTTTATTAAATGAAATAAAAAATATTTTAAGAATTGGATGTCAAATAATTTTATTTCTAGAAAAATATTACATTTATTATTTATATATTGCAACTTTATAGTGAAAAACTGAAATATGGATAAAATACATCTAAGAGAGATTTATCTTTATGAATTCAACAAGTCCAAATTCGGGCATGAAACAGATAATGATCGATGGTTTAAACTCTTTCGAAATGGAGATGACACTCTTAATGACGAAAAATAATTCACTATATATTTATGTCTACAAACCGAAACATAACAACAGGCTTATATTGCCAAGAAATCGAAAAGATACACCAACAATTGCAAATTCTTTGTCTGGCTTTGGTCCACAGAAAGTGTTAGTCTTCTTCAAGGTAGCGCTAGCCTACATGTTGTGCAAGTAAAGTTTTAAAAATTGCATACAATGGACTACGAATTTTTGTCTCATCCTTCTACTTTCCTGGTTTGTCACCGACTGAATATCATTTAATAGATATTAAATATTATATTAGATATCTTCATTAAAGATAAAGTTTTCAATAATCAGGTGCTGCCGAAAATTCTTTCCTTCAATTTATTGAATCCACAACTCTTGAATTCTCATTGGTAAATATTTGTAGACTCCGCCGCTTGGTTTTTTGACTAATAAAATATATATTGACTTGATTTGTTTAAGTTTAAAGTTGAATATAAAATTTGGATCTTGTTAGCCAGCCAACCCAATATTAATTTCATAATGAATAGTTATTACAGTTTAGAAAGTTTTTAATTTCGGAAGTCCATTTTGAATTGATCTTTTTATAAAGAAAGAGTTTTAGGTCAGGGCTTAAAGAACTGTCTTCCTCTTGTTGACTATCTCTTACTTTCCGTTTTAAATGTATCAGGGAATATTGAAAGATGGTAGTAATAAAATCTGAACAATTTACTAATCTTTGTAAGATTGTAAAAAATGTTCTCTTTGAAAACTTTTAAAAAAAATTTTCAATTGAAATTCTTATTTTAATCTTCACAATTTTGATAAAAGGTTTTTTATTTTAATACTAAATTTATTATTTTGGAAATGATAAAATGAATTAGTTCTCAAATAAAAAATTGAGAATAATGGATTCAGTGTGTTGAAGTAAGATGAATGTATTATTCCTCGTGATCCAAATAAAAAATTTCACTATTTTATAATGAACATTTATTGATTAAAATTTAATAAATTGAAATCAATAATTGATTTTTATTTTCAGAATTTAATTATTTTTATTTTGATAAAATAGTCGTTAATTGATTTCAATTAATCAGGAACGACCCTCTTGACATTTTGACATGGTAAAATTATTATTTCGAAGCTTTTGTTTCATAATTGTCATTGTTATTGGGTCCTTGGTCTGTGGGCACTCATGGATCGTTTTCTGTTTAATTTTTTTTCACTTTAGACCATCTTCTTCACTTTGTTTGTGGTGCTTAATTTTTTGTATTGATTTCATCTATATTTGTTTATGATGTTTAGGTGAGAGGATTTAGAGTATAGTTTATTTTATTTTCTCGGTTGTTTAGATTATTTTTAAGTTAATAGATAAAATTTATCATTTTTTGATTGAAAAAATGTCTCTAAAGATTTTTGTTAATCAAAACACATTTTTTGGGATTATATATTAATAATAATTAGCTGCATAAACGATTTCTAAATTAACGTTCATTAAATAAGTAAACAAGTTTTCAAAAATTGCTTTTAAGTAAAAATAAAATTATTTAAACAAAAATACTCGTAATTAAATTATTCTAATAATTTAAATTATTTTCTTTAAAAAAATTTTTGACCGAATCTAATTTTCTGAGATGTAATAATAATAACAGTAATAATAATAATAATAATAATAAAAGTTAAATGGCTAAATTTTATTGGGTGATAATAAATATTTTTAAAAAATTTCTTTAATCAATTAATAAGTATTTTGTGAAAACCTATTGTGTTTATTGGTGATAAAATTAAAAAAAATTTATTTCTTTATAATTTTATGATATAGAACAATGAATAAAGTCATTACAATAAAATCAATGTGAAATAAATGAAGATAATTGAGAAGTATTACAGATAATTACCATTTTCTTATAATCCCTAACCACAGAATTTCCGTAATTTTTTCTTTTTAATTGGCATTTAACTTAGTTAATTGCTTTAAAAATATTAAAATTTGTTTGAATTATTGATTACTAGAACCATTCTTTACTGTTTAAATAAATCTTTTATTATTTATTTATTTTTTTAGGAATGAAAAAGAATTTCAGGACATGAATACAGTGGCCTTGATTACCTTAGACTATATTTATATTGTCAGGTAGGATTGGGATGAATTTAATTATTAAAGAAATTGGTTTTCTTCCTATTTGCAAGATTCATTTGACAATATAAAATTAATTGTTTCTATAAGTTTTGAAAATTATTTCCCTTCATTCCTCTTTTTATTAATCATTGACTAGATATTAATTATTTTTTAAATTTTACTTTACGTAATATTAAAGAAAATAAATTTAAATGTCAATTGAAAAATATTATTAAAATAATTAATTAATTAATCTGAAAATTAAAATAAGGTTAAGAATTTTAAATATTATAAAATATACAATAAATATATAATATATATAAATATTATAAAATATATAATATATATAAATATTATAAAATATATAATATATAATATTAAATATTAAGTCATAAATATAATCTTTTAGATGTCCTCATTGTTCTTTTCGGATATTTATTAGTTTTTATTGGAATAATCTAATAATAATATAATTTATAATTCTAACAATAATGATAATAATCGATTATTTTATAATTTTTTATATCTGAAGTCAATCAATATTATATGAATAAAAGATTAATCAATTTTATTGGTAACCTTTTTATATTCTATAGTTATATTTTATATTCTTACTATTATTGTTACTACGTTTCTTCTTAATACTTATTTTCTTTCTTCTTCAATCTCAAAAATTCTCTTTGTCTATTTTATTGATTATTTTTTATTTGTTCTATTTTCATTGTTATTGTCATTCTTTATTATTAAAACAAAAAGAGAGTTTTTCCGAAAATTTACAATTTTTAAAATATTATATTAATAATTATACTCGAAATATATTTTTTCATTTATTTACATAAAATTGCCTTCAGCAATCTGTTGTCTTTGCCAAGTACCAGGTATGTATCTAGTATAACTATTTTTGTTTAAATTTTCCTGAAATTCTAACCTCATCGATTTCCGACATTGGTGGTTTTAATTAAAAATTTTATATATTCTTTAATTATTTTGCAAATATTGATTAAAAAATAACCTCAACAGATTTAATACGCTAAATCATAGTAAAAGCTATAAATCGGTATCAGAAAATCAATATTTATAAAATGCTATTTCTTGGTAAAGTTTCAAGGTTTTAAAAGTTGTACGGGATATGTTAAATATAATTTCTCTGTGTTGGAGAGTTGTGGATTAATAAAAATATTGAACAAAATCAAAAAATAAATAACAAAAAATTTAATTTTAGCTTTTTCTAATTTATAGATTTTTAAATAAAAGTAATAAAACAAAATTATCGGATTATCCCGAAATTTCGTGCGTTTTATTTACATGAATCGGAAATAAAAGAAAAATATATAATTTATTTAAGCCATTCATAAATTTTATGTATATAGTGTAAAAGTTTAAATATTAGATTTAAAATTTAATACGATCCTGCAAAACTCGATAAAACATTTACCACAGAATTCAGTATCAAATTGCACTTTGAGAGCTTTATAGAACAAAAAGATAAATATTTCTTCAGAAGTGGAATTATGGCATTACCTGGGATATCGCAACAAATTTCTTTTGCCATCATGGTGCTTGTATTTGTTGATAAATATATATTTTTCTGTTTAAAAAGTTGTCTTTGATTTTTTTAAATAAAAAACTCATAAACTTTCCCAAAAAATCGAATTGTGTTCATTTTTTTATGATAAAAATGCTACTTAGACTTAAGTTGATATAGTATGCGGGGTAAATATTAAACTTTTAATTAAATTCTATCAAATCTGCAACATGGATATTTTATGAGTTATAAATCTCAATATGATCCCAATAAAATTTGGAAAATTATAAACAAGTTACGCATATATTCAAATATTTTCTTCCAATAATTTGAAAATTCATTTTTCAATCAATCTTTATTTTTCTCCACTGGAAAAGTCAAATTCTGAAATGACATAATAACACTAGATTATCCAATTGTACACAATTTCTAGGAATTAAGCCATTCTTCAGCAAAGCAGTGAGAACTTTAGAGTGACCAATAACGATAATTATCACTATGTACCCAGCCATCCACAAGAAATCAGGGAACAACAATTTTTCAATGGAATTTAGATTATATTTAATTCTCCGTAATTCGTTCTTGACATATCATTTGAAATTCTCTTTATCTTATTTCGTAATTATTACTAATAACAATACTAGGTTTCGTATCCATAATATTTATTCTATTAAAATTAATCGTAATTGACAAACAGTTTTGAATTATCACTCCACGAAATTTTTAATGTTTTATTTTTCAAATTTAATTTATTTACTTTAATTATTTATTATTAAAACTTTATATTATTTTTATTACTTATTTTCTTTTTTTTTACTAATTTTCTTCAATCTAAAAAATTCTGTCTGTCTTATTGATTTTTATCTAATTAATTAACCAACTTTAACTTTTTTGAATTTAAATGTTTAACACTTTTGTTTTATTATTAAAAGTTTTATTTACATTATTTTATTTATGATTTTAAAATTAAGTTGTCCTCATGTATGTCGATAAGTTTTTATCGTGATATTTTGCGTTTATCACTGAATGGTAAATTTATATATAACACTAAGAGATGGGTTCTTTTTCCTATATAATACCTCACATTGAAAATGATAAGCATTTTCATAAAATTCTCGTGCTTTTTATGCTAAATTCCAGAGATCTCAAACAGAGAAATTGAATTTTATATATCCCGTACTGATGTTGGTGGTTATGGATATTATTGATTTTCTGAACTGTTTTCATATATTTCCATCAGAAAGATTCTAACACAAATCAAACTTCTTAATGTAGGATTTCGTTGTTCTTTGAATTTTGTCAGTAGCATTGATTTTCAGATACCTTTTTCGGAAAACTTTAACGTTTTGGATTTTCAACTTTTTTTCTCTTACCATTTCAAAAACTATTCACAGAAGTTATGTTACGTAAAAATGTGATCTTATTTTAAGAAGTTTGGTTTTCCAAAAGTAATTTTAACGTAGTCCATTTAAAATAAAAAAATTTCATTAATCCCTTATATATATTTTTTTATTTTTTTCATTTATGTTTGAAATTATTTAAGAAAAATTTTATTTATTTTCTTTTTAAAGATTTAATTGGTTACCAGGTTTCAGATTTTATTTTGCTTGATGTCTGTGCAGTGAACCAAACTTTCGTATTTTAATTATCAAAGGATCGCTTTCATTATTATTATTATTATTATTATAATGAAATTATTATTAGTAGTATTATTAGTATTATTAGTATTATTAGTATTAGTATTAGTATTAGTATTATTATTATCATTATTATTATTATTACTATTATTATCATCATTCTTATTGTTATTATTATTACTGTTATTGTTATTATTATCATTATTATTATTGTTATTAATACTATAATTATTATCATTATTATTAACATTATTGCTATTATTATGCTTACTATTCTTTTTAGTTTACTCTTATTATGTGTATCTTTATTGATAACTTTTTTGTGTTGAAGATTTATTAATATTTAGAATACAATAATCAAAACTATAAAATGGTTCTGATAAAAGTAAATTTGAAAAAAATCTCTACAATCTAAGTTATTATCATTTTAAAATGTTCAGTTTTATAGAAATGTTTACAGAACTCAGGATTTCTATACCACCGTTTTAAATAAACTTGTTTCACGGTGGAAAAAATGTGTGGACTCTAGTGGCTGTTATGTCGATTAATAAACTTTTGTATAAGCTGAGTTATATTAATTTAAAGTTGAGTATTAAAAACCTGCATTTATATTGCATCAACCTTATATAAAAGGGTTTGTTAGAAGATTCTACTCAAACTTTGCTTGTAATATAATTCAGCTATTAATATATATAACCGTGTAAAAAGGAAGCAAAAAGCAAAGAAGAGTAAAAAAAATAGAATGAGAGATATTTTTCAAAGGAAATATTTTAAAGCAGTGAACCTGAAATAGTTATAAGAAAAATTGTGAAGAAAGTGGTGAAAGGAATGAAAGTTTTTTGTTTATAATAAACTGAATGGATTTTGAGTTTGTGAAAATAGTTTAGAAATTACTGAATTATGCTATAAGTATAAGCTTCATGTGACGTAAAAGGGTACCGTAATATTAATATATAAAATGAGTTCTTTATTATGAGTTGTTTAAACTATCAGAAACTTTTACTGCGGAATTATACAACCACTAATTATAGCAGGGGGAAAAGAAATTAATTGAAAAACGACCATATTATGCAACCAATCAGAACAAAATGATTCTTCTGCACGACAATGCCAGAACATTAAGAATCCTTGAAGCATGAATGGAATTAAAATAGTTAGTTCAACCAAGCTTATTCTCCACGCAGCAGTCTTTTCGATACACGATTCGGGAAATTTGAAGACATGCGAAAATTTATCGATAACTTCATTCAATCCAAGAACAAGGACTTTTTTTATCGGGGTATCCATCTTTTACCTGAGAGATGGGGAAAAGTTGTGAATAATGACAGAAAATATTTTGATTGAATCTACTGAGTTTTTTTTAATAATATTAATAAAAATTATTCGTCTTAAAACGATGTGAACCTATGTATATCCCTAATAATTATAATTATTTTCATAAAATCATGCATTCTCAAGTACACTTAATACAATAATAACTGATCTTATAAACATTTTTTCAAATATTAGATGAATTGAAACTGAAGAAGTCGGGTATAGGGTAGTTTAACTTTTGAACATGTTTAATATTAGAATAAGTTAATAATGAAAGATAAATATTCGGGAAAAATTCTTTTTGGAAAGAATGAATTTTTATTAATAAATAACTTTTAAAATCTAAGTTAGTATAAAATTAAAAATCTGAAAAAATCTTACTAAATAACTTTCATTGAATAATAATAATGATAATGATAATAATAAATTTCAATAATAATAAATAAAAAATAAATAATGATATTTTAGCATTTTGAAAAAAAAATTTTTATAATGAATTTATATTCTTAACCGATATAAAATTATCTACGTGCCGATGCTGAAAAATATATAATGTGAAAATATTGAGAAATCTATAGTACGTCCTACTTTGATAATGGCTTAAGATAAATGGGTCTTATTTAAAGATCCACAAACCTATAGAAACTGGTGTTGCATGATTATTAGCAATTTTTACAATTTATAAAATAAAATTATTTTATCAGATTTTTATATCAATTTTATTGAATACATGAAAATTTGATGAAACAAATCAATTATATGATTACTAATTTAATAATAATAATAATAATAATAATAATAATAATAATAATAATAATAATAATAATAATAATAATAATAATAATAAAATGTGGATAAAATTGATAATTATTATAAGCGAAAGAAGATTTTATTTTTCTTGTAATTCTGATGAATAAAAATCGAGTGGAAAAAGAAAAATCACTCCTAAATTATATTTCGAAAATTCAAAAATAAATCTTTATTGATTGTAATAATTAAATTCGGCTCTTTCTATTAATATTTTATGTCAATATAATAGACTGGATTTCCAGCTGAAGCATCAGCCTCTGGCAATCGCTTTACCGGTGCAGTCCATTAGAAAGATTCAGATCGGTAAGACTTTCTTTTGTTTTTTCCTTCAGATTTTCAAATGTTCTCTATCGATTGTTAGACTATTTGAAATTGATTTAACTTCATCAATGCTTTCGTTTTTTATTGTTTGTTTTGCTGTGGGTAGCTTAACAATACTATTATTTTCATGTCACTCCTATCGCTGTCTTCATATTGAATAGATTATATATAACATAATTGCCATAATACAATACTTTATTTGATCTAACAAAAATGATAAAGGTGTTTTATGAAATCGATTTTTTAGAAATAGTTTTTTCATAATATTAAATTTGAAATGTAAAATGATGTCCCATAAGAAATGACAGTTTTCATTCAAAAAATTCAATCGAAAACTTTTATTTTACATAAAATTACTAACTAAAATGCGATAAAGAGTTCTCACAAATTAGGCTTTAATGTTATGCAATTTCTCGAATCCCATTTTCATACCATTCCGGAGATTTAGCATCAAAAAACGCTGACAGGTGGTCATTGTTCTCAAAGTGCTTACTCGGAAGAAATATGTCTGAAGAAAGGCGCAGTAGTGTCTGACGTTGCAAGGAACATGTGGTAATACTTCAATTCCTTCAATGTTTCCTTTGATTTTTTTTTCAAGGAATACATTTCCGTGTTAGTTCCAGAAAACGGAAACCTTGTACTTCTTTTTAAATCTATCCGCTTTAGGTCTGCCATTAGGGTGTTCGTTTATTGATAACCATTTTCATTTTTTGTGTGGATTATTCATAAGAAAATTACTTTTCTTCCATAGGAACAAATTTTTTTAAAAAAATCGCTTGTCTAATGGATTATCCAACAACTTTTTATAATTTGAAAGCGTTTATAAACTTGCGAATCTAGCAGTTAATGTGGATCCATTCGAGGAGCTCTATCAAGACATCGAAGAGGCCGATAGATTGTAGATCCCAATCATACTCCAGAATTTTTTGCCGCACAATAATTGAAACGTTCAACTTGGCTTTATCATTATTAACAATGATCTTTCGTGTGGAATCAATATTTACCTTAAGATCTGCTACCTGGGAACATCATTTTGCGGAATTGATTTTTTAATTGCGTGGTAGTAATTCATAATGGATGATTCCATTATAATACCACCATCCATATAGCAATATTTTTCTTGGATGAAGTTCAGCCTTGTGCGTCTATAAATGAGTTTCACTCGCTTTACTCCAGAATCTTTACTCTAGAGAAACATTGTCATATCAAATTAATTTCTCATCTCCTGTTAAAATCTACTTTAAAAAATGAAGGTACTAATTTCTTTTTTCAGCAGAGAATTGCAGGCTGATACTCGCACTATTCGATTATTTTTTGTTAATTTATGGGTATTGATGAATTTCACTTCTGTGTATAATGATGATAAGCATTCTTATTTGCAAATTCTAAAGCATTCGAGTGGGGATTCTGGGGTATGATCTTCTGCAAAATATCATCATTACAACCAGGTGAGTGTCTGAAACGACCATTATCTTCCGGATTGAAATTTAGAAATTTGAATTTTATAAACTATCTTCGAACTCTCTCTGTTGACACAATACCTTGTCAGTAGACTTCATAAATCTTACTGCTGGCAATTTGAACAATTTTAAATTACTTAAGATAAAATCAGAATAAGTGTCGAAACTTTTTCTTCGGTGGGTCAACTTTTTAATCTCAAAAATTAAATAATATTTTCTATTTTAAAATACTTTGCAGTGTTTTTTTCAACACTGTATTTTGTATTTTATTAATTTATTTAAACAAATAAGTTATATATCAACAATATTAACTTAAAAGGAATTTATTTAAAAATCCACAAGACTTTCCGAAGTCCTAATATATAATATAAAATATCGATTTATTCATTTATATTTCTTAAAATCAATGTTTGAACTCATTTAACTTTTATGATTCCAGAGTTGTAGTTTTTTACACTTTTTAGACATTTGACATGTCTCATTGACCACAAACCAATTTACAAAAAATTGAAAAAACTCTTGTAATAAATAATAAAAAATTCAGTATCATATTTTTATAAAATTTTTAGTTCTACATTATATGTTAATTACAAAATTTCAATTTACTATCCAAAGAATATTGAATAATTTGACTTAAATCCACTAGATAAATAAAATAAAATAATTAAAATAAATAAATAAAAATAAAGTGATAAAATAAATAATATTTAAACCAATTTTCTCAGACTTTGAAATTCTTTTTTTTAATTTTAAGAAAATGTTTACTTTTAAATTTCATTCATACATATACTTTTTAAATATTTTAAAATAATTAAAAAATTCCCAAGGTCTGGTTATCCTTCACATAATTTCGATAAGGTTTTTATCAATCAAATGAGCTGTTCTATAGAATCTTGACTTGATTTTCACGGAATGAAATCTAACTATATCTTCATATAATGAAAAGCGGATTCTATTGAGTTGGCAACAAAGTACATGCTCGAAATAAAAAGATAAAATCAAAATATTTTATTAACAAAAACAATTTTAATCAATTATATGTTCATCATCATTATTATCTCCATCTTTCTGAAAAAATTCATGAGACTATGTTCGAAAAAAAACTCCTGGGGTTTATTAGCAAAAAAGTGTCAATCTGCCTTCTGACAGGCTCATTGTTATCGGATGTTTTCCCGTTTAAGGAATTCTGTAGCGACTGAAACAAGTGATAATCAGTAGAAACCAAGTCCGGCGAGTATCAAGGATGAGGCAAAGCACGTAAAGTCAAGGATAATTGTTAATTTATAATTTGTTTCGAGTGGCCAAAGATATATGAGGCCTGGCATTCTCGTGTTGGTAGACAACACACCTTTGATTTGCCAATCTTAGACACTTTTCGTAGATTGTATTTTTCACCTTTGTCAATTGGGAGCAGTACACATCCGAATTAATCGTTTGGCGAGATGAGAACAGCTCGTAATAAATGACACCTTTAAAATCCTACCAAACAGAAATCAGGATCTTCTTGGGGTGCATTCCTACCTCTGGTGACGACTTAGGTGACTCGCCAGGATGATCCCACGACTTTTTGAGACCACATTGTCATAGACAACCCACTTTTCAGCCCTGGTTACCAATTGCTTCAAGAATGGATGGTTTTCTTTCCACTTCAGCAATGAATCATGTGTTGATTTACATGCCAATAAATTTGTCTCCATTAATTTATGGGGTACCCAGAGATTGAGTTGCGAAACGAATCCCAGATTATGCAGAGTATTTTCTATCGTTGTATGCGATGTCTTCCCGAACTGTTTTCGACGAATACCTTTCGATAATAGACTCAATAGTGTTTGGATAAATGTGAGATGGGCGTCCGGAGTGAATTTGGTGAACCATTTTTCCATACTCGTATTGATAGAGCATCATCTACATGTACTTCACATATTTTTCTATGTGCATCCGAGGCTCGCCTACCTTTTTAAAATTAATAAAATATTTATAAATGATATAATACTTACCTTTTTCAAAATAAAACAACAAAATATGACGAAAATGCAGTTTTTATCTTGCATAATGATATTTTAATTATCGCATAAGACTACATTATATGATTTACAAATTCCAATATTAAAAAGAGCACTAACTTTCTTGCCAAACCAATATAAGATAATGTTCATGTTGTAAAAGATATTAAAATTTGAAACCAAGTGCAATCCTATTCACCAAAAAAATTTTAATCTGCTTGTATTATTAACTACAGCTTTAATCAAACCGGTCGATCAAGTACAACGGATGTTTACTGTAACTGTTTGGCCAAGATAAAGAAATTGCCTCCGATTAAGCCGCCAAATAAACTAGTTCTATTATAATATAAGACATTGCTCCACAACTTACTTCACAAAAAACACTGTATCACCTTAATTGGCAACTCTGTCATCCATTTTGAATTCTCTAAATATGCTGTGAAAAACACCTTTTGGAATTTAATCGAAACTTTCTAACCATGCTTTTTTGTCTTTAAGATGATAGAGCTTTGTTTGAAATAGACCATGTTTTGAACTAATTAATATATTTCGTTTTTTTTTGAGAAATAATTAACCAAACTTTTGATTAAAATGCGGGCATTCCATTTTCTAATAAAAATATAATTATTTTTCCCTAATTTAGAAAGTTGTTGATATATTTAGACGTATTTTTTATTATTTTTCATATTGCGCCGCTTTATTTGTCCATCAAATGTAAGGTTAACGTTAACAAAAGATTAATTATTATTTTATTATTTACTTTTTTCAGTTCTTAATAATTATTTCAGTTATTACAGTAATAATTTTATTCGGGATATTGGTTAAGGTCAATTAACTTTCGTTTTGTTGAGAAAATGTCTTATTTGAAACATTAGCAACAATAATAATAATACTGAAAAAGAAATGTACTGATCAATTTTATTGATCCATTAATCAAAAAAATGTGTTTTTAACTATTTTTTCTTAATTATTGGACACATTTAATTCCGTAAATTTACGTACTATATTTATCAAAATTAATCAATATAATTCAAAAACTATATTAATCAATATTTTGTATAGTAAAAATCAAAATACACTTATTTAAATATTCTAAAAATTTAATCAAAATAGTCGCACATTTATTGATTTTAACAGTGAATTTTTTGTTTTAATTTATTAAAAAAACAAAATCTTTATCCTGAAAAAACATAAACAATCAAAATAATACTATTAATACTAATAATAATACTAATAATAATAATTCAATAATTTATTTTATCTGAAAATATTAAATGGAAATTTGAAAATTGAAATTTATTTAAATATCGATCAAAACCTTTCATATTAACTTGTTCTGAAACTTTTTTATCTGATAAAAATGTCATGTCAATTTTTACGACAGTTCCACAAATAAGGAAATTTGACTTTCTTTTGTTCAGGATACGAGTTAAACATTTTCCGAATTCGGCAAAACATGATTCGCGTTTATTACGACTCATCAAATGCGACAGAGGATGGTGACCGTAACCGAGCCGACATCCCAACGGAGAAGCAATATATCCAAAATTCGGAGACTGAAAATTCCAACAATTTCTTTGCTTTCAAACAGCCTTCTTTAAGACTTTTCAACAATATTCTCATTGATGTCAGGTCGAACAATGATCACGTCGAATCTTTGAAGGCTATTGCCGAGTCCTTTTATGCTGCAGCAAAGAATATCAGTCAGTATTTTGCTTTTGTATTTTATATTAATAACAGAAATTTACTTTAAATTTTCTAATTTTTTAAAATCTGTTTTTCTTTTTTAAATTTATTTTCTATTTTTATTATTTTATTTCTATTTCTATTTTCTATTTTATTATTTTATATTTATTTATTTCATAATAATAAATTTAGTTGTAAATTGATAAAAATCGTTTTCTTGAAAAATAAATTTATTATGTTCAATATAATATTATTAAAAATTATTCAATTCCATTATGTGAAAAATTAGTTTTTTCAATTTCGATGGAAACTTTTTAAATACCTTTTTTTCGTAATGCATTACTTTTCTAATCAATTTTTTTTTAAATAAGTCTTTTTTTGATGAAAAACCGGGCTTCTTTAATTTGCATCTTTAATGAGTAATGGATAATCAATATTGAGAAATTTTATTAGCGATCTACAAATTTGAAACTCGAAAATTATATTGATTGTCATGTTGAGATAATTAATCAATGAATATTGAATCTTGTCTTATTAAATATGGACAATTACCTAATGAAAACTTAAATAATTAATCAAATTTCTAATTACCCCACATATTATTATTATTATTTCAAATAAACAAATTTTCAAATTCCTCACATTATATATTCTCATATTTCCGGATGAATGGATCCAAATAAAATTAATAACAAATTTAGGAATGGAGCAGATTTGATAATTAAATTATTTTCTTCAAAATTCTGAAAATCTGAAAATATAAAAAAATCGATATTAAATTTTTGATTATATTATTATCATCATTAATAATTTGATCAATAAAGATTAAGGTAAATTGTTTTGAAGAAAAACTGAGAAAAAAAATTTCAAAAAAAAATTGAATAACAAAATAATTATTATATTATAATAATTATATATATATATGTATATATATTGCAAATTTTTATTTTGTTCATAAATAAAATATTGATTTTATATACATTTAATTAAAATCTTCCGCAATGTTTTATATTTTAAAATGATTTACGTCGAAACCAAAATTGATAAACTTGACATATTCATTAAATTATTATTGAAAAATGACATATCTATTGACATTGTCCCTTAACGAATCTACGCTTTTATTGTCAACATTAAACATCTCTTAAATTCACCCCTTTTTTAAAATTTTGTCGAAAAGATTTTTGTTAGAATTTTGCCAAATTAAAATATTTATATATTTTTCTCATAAATAACAAATCGTTACATTACGAATTTCATTTAAAAAAATATTTTTTCAACCCTATGCGTCAAGAAAACCTTTTGTAAATCTTTCCTTATTTACTAAGATCAGTTAGTGGTTCTTTAGAAATTTATTCTACTATTAGGTTGTTTAAAAGTGAATGTCGGTTTTATAAATCTAATTCATTTAATGTTATTTTGCTTAAAATTTTTAAATATGTATTTTTACGTACATTTTATAGCGTTCGATTTAAATTATACTTCTGTAAGCATTTCATCATTATTTAATTTTAAACGTTATATATTTTATTTTCATTTCATTAATTTTCATAGAATTAGTTTATTATGTATCTCTAGATCTTGATAAATTTATTATTTTTAACAAATTTTTATTTTCTTTCAATAAAATACTCAACTTACATGATAATTTCTTTGAAAACAGATTTTTCTTAATTAACTTTGGGTTTAAGAGATATATGATATGTCGAAACTTTTATTATTATTAACCCTATAACGAGAGACATATTCATAAAAATTAATAGTAATCATTTTCAGATCCCAATGTTATTTTTGACGAGTCCATGCTAAAGTTTGAGAAATCAAAATCCAATCCAATCCCATCAAAATGGATGTTTCCCATTAATATCAATACGCTATATGAAAATGTAATTTTGTCATCATCTCTTTCGGCACTGAATGATGATGATGAAGATATGCTTAATTTAGTGGAAGATCATTGTAGTACTTTGGAAACTTATGAACATCTGTCTTCTAGTGATTACCCGCAAGAAAATATTTCTCCCGAAAAGGAGGAAATGAAGGCTATGTCAAATATTGATTATATCAAACAAAGTTTTAGTAAAGTGAAGGATAAAGTATGTGATTTATTGACTTTTAGTCCAACTATATTTATTAGCTCTTTAGGCGTCTTGGTCTAATTATAATAATCATATATGTTATTAAAATTCCTTATTATAATGTCAAGTTTATTATCTTTCTTGATTTTTCTTTTTATATTTTGAAACATCATTTTTAGTAATATGATGATATTGTTATTATTATTATTATTATTATTATTATTATTATTATTATTATTATTATTATTATTATTATTATTATTATTATTTGTATATATGTAAAGATTCATTTTTAATTTTTTATAACTTCAATTTTATTTTTCAGATATTTAAATTTACAATTTATTTTAAATAAATTTATTAGAACATTTTCTGAAAATAATACCGTAGTGAAAGTATTATTTTTTAGCTCATTATTATATTTCTTGTTAATTTTGCAATTAAAACCTGAAAGGAAGATTTTTGCCTTAGTATTGATTGAAAGTTATTTTGAAAATTCTGATCTAATGTACGACATTAAAACTCATTGACGAGTATTGAAAACTCAGAAGATACAATTAAAATAAAAATATATAGCTTAAATTAAAAATAAAAAAAGAATTTTAGTTCAAGGGTTTACTTAATATTGAATTTCAATTTCATTAAATATTTATCAGCGGCAGCCTCCTGTGGAGAGCGAAGTGCTCATATTTCTGTTGATAAATCTCTGTCTTTATTTCATCTTTTTCATTGCAAAGGTCTTTTAATTTTTTTAACCTGAATTTTTTTCATATGAAATTGCCGCTTTTTTGTTATCTATTTTTGAATGCTTTGTTTTGAAAAATTGTTTGAATTGTCTAATTTTATATATTAAGTGAAAGATTGAAAAATTTTCTATAATATAATTATAACTGTTTATTTATACTTCTAAATTTTTTGAATCTCGTGTGCTGAAGTTAAGTAGTGGTTAACTATGAATTTCGCGTCATTATACTTCACGAATTTAAACGAGGCCGTAATTAAAAGCCACACAAATTCTTAACAAAGCATTTGGAAAAGGCTTAGCTTCGAACTTTGTATTGATTGTAATGGTGCATATTTTGAGTGAATAAATTTAATTTTGATAAATGGCTTTTGAAAAAACAAAAAACGACAGTTTGATGTAACAACTTGCGATTATTGAAAATAATTAAGAATAAATTTAGATTTTTTCTCTTCAGTTTCTCTTTATTTATCCAAAATCAACAATTGACTTATCATACTTTTTTCATTGCTAATATGAAAACCGCTAAATATCCTTTGTTATCGACAAGCTTGTGTCATCCTAACATTCTTTTATTTATTAATATTAAATTCTGAGACGGTCTGAAAATTTGGTTTAGAAATTCTAAAAGTCCTACAGTAATTCGTCTTTTCTATTAGTTGTCACAATGACGCACTGGAAATTTTTACATTAGTTCAATGTAACTGTGAAATCACTTTTACAATACTGCTTAAAACACCAACAGTTTTCAGTCACTTCGTTTTTAGACTTAATGGTTGAATGACTTCTTACATTTCACGACATTTTCGTCAATCATTCTGGCTGAAAAAAACTTCAAAAATTCTCATTTAGTTTGACCTTTTGTTTTAATTAAATTAAATTCAAATAGTTTAATAAATATAAAAATTAAATTATTCGAATTAAATTAATTTTCTATTGTTTTCTATTTATTTTCTATTTTCTTTTTTCCAAAAATTATTTATATTTTTTAAAGAAATTATTTAATCGATATCTCATTTAACTTTTACGTTTTATATTATGGTATATATATAAAGATAATATTATATATTTTTACGTCTTGGTGTAAGAACGATTATTATAAATAAGCCAAGTTTGCAAAATAATTGTTTTCAGAATGGAGAAAATACATTTTCTTTTAACCAGTTTTACCATGGAGTCTTTAAAAATGAGAAGAAATAAAAATATTTCCATTTGTAATTTGCCCAGAAATACCTTTGGCTTTTGATATTTCATTTGATAATTGTGAAATGCCATACTTCAGCTCCTAAATTATTAATAGAGACAATTTTTTCTGATTTTTCTTAGGAAAATAAATGGTTCAATATTTCTGCCAAATGATGGAACGAGAGATTTTGTTCAATATTTCCTCTCCAAATCGAAATTGTTTTGCATGGAAACCGACAGAATTTTAGAATAGTATTCATTTGTGGAAATAATAGTTTTAACTTGTGAAATTTTTCTCGCTTGCATTTCCATTAATTCGAATTGTAAAATATGTCATAATAATATTTATAATTATTTTATCTTTTATTATTAATTTATTCAAATATCGATTGCTTTTTGAAACATAATTTTTACTATTTTTAAAATGCTTAAAAGTACTTGACAGTTTAATTTTTCTATGTAATATATATGGAAAAATATATTATATTTTTATGTAATAAAAAAATTATTAAAAACTTTTTTAATCTCTTATTTTTTATATTATTTTTTCACAATGTCTTGTTTAAATAGTTGGTATAGAGTAATATGAATTATTTCCTATGATTATTTGTTGCAAAAATTGATATATTGCTAAATTATTTGAAAGATAGCCATTAATGATTTATTTAGTGTTTCAATGTTCAATAAAAATCTATAATTTAAACAAATATTTACAACTGATTAAAAATTGAATTGAACAGTTTTTGGGCGATTACGATTGGTGCAAATTCTATGATCTCTATTATTATTTATATTAGTTTATATTGAAAAATTATTAATTCATTATTGATTTTTTCCCTCTTTACCAAAAATATCAATCATTTTAATTTTAAAAGTAATATCAATTCTCTCTTTAGGTTTTAAGTGGAATCAGAATATTTTTTTGTATATTTTTGCACCTGGTATAAGTTTAATATTGTTTGTTCAATTATGCAAAAAGTTCTTTTCCTGATATTTCTTTCTTTTTTTTTTCATTTATAAATGTTTGTAAAAATGGTAATATGTAGGATAGACATCTGATGAGTATACCGATTGAAGCAAGTCTTATAGTCATGCAGGTTCGATTTCTTCTGCTCCGAAAGGGTGATCCTATGATAACCATTGATCTGGATGTTTTGTATAATCTATATCTCTGTGCAAATTACAATTTTTTGAAGAGTTTTCTGTTCTGTTGTTGTACAGAAAAAATCCCTGAGAAACTTTTTAATTTTCCTACAACATATGTGGTACTCATTGATCGACGTTTTGAACTTTTGATTTTACAGTGAGTTTCTGAAACATTCATGATTTTTTCTCCTCTTTCCTGAGCATCCAAATTGTTCTGTCATTTTGGTTCTATTAAAGTCTTCAAATGCTCGTTGTCAATAACCTATCTCTAGTATCAAGTATTTTCTCGATTTTCATGACTTTGAACCCAAAACTCAATATTTTCGGTCTATCTCAAAATACAATTCAGATGTCGTCAGCTTTTAATCTTTTCTTGAAATTATTAAAACAATTTTTAATTTGTTTAACGTTCACCTTTTGTCAAGTTTTCTATAGCAATTTTTAATTATATAAATAAACTTGTTGCTTTGTGCAGAAAATGGCATCCAAAATAATTTCAAACTTTATACAGTTTTAAAATTACAATAACAAAGCTTTTTATTTATTTCTTTGCAGAATAACATAATAATAAAAATATATTATTTATTTCATTCTAACAGATATTGTGCTTTATCTATTTCTAAAAACCTGACTCGAAATATAAATAAATTAACTCATTAACATTACTCAGGTCAAAATTCCAAATTGGAAATATAAATTTTCCAACTTTTCATCAAGAAATACACCGCTTATCAAATTACCACATGTTGCAAACAATAAATCAACGGCCCAAGAGAATAATGATATTGACGATTTGTCTCCCAGCGCCAATATTGGTTTGCGTAAAAGTAGCCTCGGAATCCTAATACCGAACTGCTATGAAATGCATGAAATTCACCATGCCTCTGTAAAGAAAGAAACGAATTCATTTTTAACATCAAGTCGCAGTCGCTTAGGAAGCAGTTCCGACGACGAAAGTGTTAGAAGACAACCTCACTCTCAACGGTTCGATTTCAACTTCAAAAAATCGGTATGACTTCGTTTTTTGTGAATCTTTCGTTGATTTGGAATTATTTTTCACTTCATTTTTATTAATTGACATTTATGCTGTTTAATTATCATTTTTCTTTTACATATAATAGTGCCTTATGAAAACAGCAAAGCTAAAAGAAATTTCAAGGATTACAAGGTCCACACAAAAAATATAATATAAGCAGGACAAATAAATAATCCGGATTTATTTAAAATTGATTTAGTGAGATATCGAAGTATAATTGTGAATTGAAATATAAATCAAATTGTTTGAATAATATCTAATTAATATGGTAATCATTTAAATTTTCATAATACGTTAATAATTTCAAAATTTTTAGATCTAAATGTCAAGATTTACGCCAAGCAAAGAACACTTACGGGAAGTTCTCATTCATTACTTCATCATGAACAAAACTGTCGCAGAAAGTTGTAGGATGTTATGCTATGTTTATGGAAAACATGTAATATCTCAGGACATGTGCGAGCGTTGGTTTCACCGCTTCAGAAATAATGATTTCAGTGTAAAGGATAAAGAATGCCCAGACCGTCCTTCCAAATTTGAAAATCACGATTTACAATATTTATTGGATGAAGATGCCTGTCAATCGTAAAATCAACTTGCCATAAGATTATATGTTACCCAGCAAGCAATAAGCGCGCGCTTAGATGATATGGATAAGATTTTAAAGGAAGGAAAATGGTGCCCATAACTATAAAACCGAAAACATGATCTTACAACGGCACGAAAGAAATTCTTTCTTCCATCAACTATTGACAGGAAATAAAAAGTGGTTCTAATTTGAAAATCTCAAACGTACGAAAGCATTGGTTAACCCAATTAATTCGAAATAACAATGCTTCGGTTATTAAAAAAAATCCGCATTATTTATTTGTACCCATAATAATAATACATCATATTTTTCAATTTTCGACAATAAAAACAAGTCCTTCTATGAACGAGATATTTTATAACAGCAAAAGGTGTGAAAAGATCATCGAACAAAAGAGACATGCATATGGTTGATTGATTTTTGTTTTTTACATAGATAAATAAACTTTTCAAGGATTAAAAAATGCACCACCACTTTAATCTAATAATGATATTTTAAATTCACATTTTGACAACTAACTTAATTTTTTGGAAAAAGTCTCAGATTTCAAAGAGAAACTTAAATATTATAAATGTTTTTTGTTCTGAATTGTTGCGATGTCGAATTTCAGACATTGATCAAAGGGTATCAGCTTTATTTATGTTTTAGATATATTTTAAACTCAACCAGAGAAATTCAAGACTTTTGAAACATTTTTCTAGATGAAAAAGATCAATTTATGTTAATAAAATTTGAATATTAAATGGATTCTTAACGGAAAAATATATTCATTTTATAACTTTGAGTGACTGACGATCAAAAAGAAAAAAGGTTAAACCAGATCTTTTAGACAGCGAAATAATTATGTAAAGCTTACGATGTACAAAAAAACTATGCCAGACAAATTGCAGAACATATTTTTTAAAAGTGATGCATTTGCAAAGAAGTAAAGCTCTAAAGACCACCTTGTAGCTTTCATATGCGCATTGACTGCTCTGACTGCTGAGCAACATCTCCCGACTAATTTTCAATTTATCTCACAATCTCATCCGCATTATTATTTGCAAAATTTCGAAAAACACTGACCTGTTCACAGAACACTTTCAGATAACCAATTCAGACTTGTCCCAAGACTTGTCTTACATTTCTTAATGAAACACGGCATGTATCATTTTAATTTTAAAAAAGAAATATTTTTTTTAAAAAAATAAAAACACAAAAGACCGTCTTTTAGGTTTATGTTGGCCATAATTTTAGTGACATTTTTATAGTTACTGAACGAATAAAAAATGTTTGAAGCTCGTGTTTAATTATGATGAAAATTGTTCATTTCGTTCTGATTTCGACGATAATACATTTCTGTTTCATTGTCAGTTGAGATTTGGTTTGACAATTTAGAAATCTGGAATTCTCAATTTCAACCCAGAGCTGAGGCCGGGCATTGATGATTCCGACAATTATCCATCTTCAAATGACGATGAAATCGTCGATATTGTTCTGGAATCAAAATACAATCTGAAGAAATGTACCAAATCAAAATCGGCCATTAAGGAGCCCATAGTCGCAGATTGTAAAAATATATCTGCTTTCAAGTGCAATTTATCATTGAAACCAAAAGCTTCAAATTCTCCATCATTAACCAAAGTCTATTCCTCAGAAAGTGATTTGCATGAGCTGGACAAGTTCACAAAATCCGATTCTAACGAAGTGAGAAATTATATTTGTATAATTAATAATTAATTTTATTATAATTAAAGATCGGCTGTTATTATTATTATTATTATTATTATTATTATTTCAAAGTAATAAAATTATTATAAAAATTTCAAATTCCTCACATTATATATTCTCAAATTTCCGGATGAATGAGTGCAAATGAAATTAAAAGCAAATTTAGGAATGTATGGAGCAGATTTTATAATTAGATTATTTTCTTCAAAAAATATTCAAAATTCTGAAATTTTCGAAAATATATTAACAAGGATGATAAAAATCTCTATAAAGTTTTTTAATTCATTATTTAATTATATTAATTTACTTTAATATTAAGGTTTTGTCATATAATGAAATGACCTAAAATCGGTTTCATGATTTATTTTCGGTAACCTTTGAAATGTTAATATTGACTCTGAAATGCCAAGTATTCAGATTACTAAAAATAAGTTATAATGTTCTGAATAATAAATAAATAATAATATATTAAATGAAAGGACAGAAAATTAATAATAACGAAATTGAATCGTAGAACGAAATTCTTATGTCTGGGTTTGGAAATATTGTTGATTTTATAGCTTATCTTTCCAGTAATATTAAAAACTATGAAGAGTGCGTTAAACATGTTTGTTGATATTACAATTACAATTTTATTTATAAAGAATATTTTAACCCTATTCGGGGTTTTACTTTATGAGAGAAGAAAAAATGGCATTTAAAGTACAGAAACTCAAAATACAACTAATTCATTCCTTCCACCAGACATATACATCACTGGTTGACCTGATAAAGAAAAAGTAACCTTGTACAACAATAAAAACTAAGGATTTTCGTCAGGAAATCATAATAATTGATTTTAGTATGAATTTAAGTTAATTATTCAGTTCAATTGGATCTTAAAATCAAACAATGAATTTTTAAGAGTGACTTCATATGACTTAATTTGATTAACCGAAGTAGAGATTCAAAAAATTATTTTAATAATTGCAATTTTTACTTTTTCATTTTCATTATTTTTGTCACAAAATCCTATTGTGGTTCATAACTTCATTCTGATGAGCATTGAAATCAATTTTTTCACCTGTTCTGAGTCTATAGGTTATTATACTTATAAAACTTCGCGTTTGATTATGTACTAAAATGTACCAGTACCATACAGATACAAGTAGATAAGCAAGGGAATGGCGTGCAAAAAATGAACCTAAACGAAAAATAGTTCGTCAAACTCATTCCAAAATCACGATCATGTTGGCCATTTTTTTGTGGTTGTCGTTGTTTAATCCATTACAAATTTCTTTCTGTTTTTGTCAAACAGTAATTAGGAATATTATTTGTAAGTCATGCGTCGTTTGAGAGAAGCAATTCATAAAAAAAAAGATGTATTTATGAGTAAACAATTCACAGATTTTCCCACGATAATGCACCATCTCATACTACTTTCATTATTCTTCTTTTTTAATCAAATATCAAGCCAAATCATTTCTCAAGCACCATACTTACCTGCTACGACTCCGTTTGACTTCTTCCTTTACCCTTGGCTGAAATAATCTCTTCTTGGATAAGTAGAACAGATTCGGAAATCGTATATATAAAAGGTTCTTTGACGAATGGAAAAACGACGCCACAAATATGTTTCAGTGACTGGGGACTACTTGGGAGTAGACACGATAAACTTTGATAATTAAATATTTTGTGTTTTATTTGAATTCATGAAATATTTTGAGTATTGTATCTTGAATAATTTATTGTGATATTGGAAAAATCGATTTAGAATATTATCATAATTATTACATTAGGCATTGTTAAAACAAACTTTATATGAATGATTTTTTCAAAAACCATCTTTAAGGTATTATGGTGAGATCAATAAATCACCGAACTCAAATTAGTTAGCACATTTTATCTGATTTAAAAATTGATTTTGACATCAAAATAATCCTCGCACTCATTAAGCCTTTAAAGATAAATTTGACGATTGATCCAAAAAACTCTTGAATTGATTAAAAAAGATTAAAAAAAAGATTAAGAATTGATTAGGAATTGATCCGAAAGCTATGAAAAGTGTTTTATGTTTTCCAAAATATTTCATAGACTGTCTTATTTGTGATATCATTATTTCAGAAAGTAATTATGTTCCGAAAGACATGTGGTATCATCAATGGGGTGCTACCGAAAGGTAATGGAAACCAATCTGCGGCATTTATCCCTCATGGAACTGCACAATTAGCAGCCGTAATCGGTAATGCGTATCAAAGGAGAGCTGAAAGAATCAGCTTGCAACTGAGCATTGATGAAGGATGCCTGGAACCGAAACTTATTCTTTCTCTTAATAAGTCACCTCTTTTGTCTAATCGAGAAAAGCTTCAACAGAGATTTCAACAGTCTTTCAGTGAATCTTCTGTTCCTGAATCCTCCAACGACATTCCTACGACGGTCGATGAAAAATCTGATTCCAATAGCATGATTAGCTATATCCAAATGCCATCCGTAGAAATTCGGAATCCCAAAGTTCTTGAGAGAATAACTACCAAGCAAATCGAGTACGCCATGTTTATTGAAGAATTACGTAAAAAGACTCTTGGAACTCATCAACCTCTTCTGACTGGAATGATTATTTTTTGACATTTCTTTTGATTTTTGATTTTGTCTATTTTGTTTTTCCGTCATCAGACCAAAATTGGATAATTCAATGTTTTTAAAACCTGTTCGGTTTGTATTTATGTGATTCATCTTTCTTTGGAAATGTGGTATTTCTCCGAAACTCTGTGATATTTAAACAAAATATATTGAACTCTTTATTTTCTCACTGACTTCTTATTTTATCGTTATAGCACACCATAATGTTCTCCAATGGGAAATGTCTGGCTTCACTTTGGTGAAAGAAATACTTAAGACGTTCCATTAAAGTATGAATTTAGAACTGTTATATTTTGTTTGAATATGGGAATTATTATGTTCAGTTTTTATTTGGTGGCCTTAATATTGAAATGAAAGCACTAGTGAAATTTAATCAATATGACTAATGAAGAAATTCGAATAATTATTTGATAAGTTTCTAATATGAGATATAAGGTAAAACTAATTAAAAGATAAATAAATATTTGCAAAAATGAAAATAATGAAAGACTGCACTACTGGTTTACATAACTTTACTTACACGAAAACCAGAAATAAACTCTAAGTTGTACGAATCTATTAAAATTTTATTATTATAGTATTTTATAAAAATAATTTGAAAAAATATAGGTATTGCTTTTTTTAATTATTATATTCTTTAAATATTTGCACAATTAAGAGAATAACATGACCCATTTAAAACATTTTAACAAGTCAAGAATTTTGAAAAGTCTGTAAATGAATTTTAAATTCTGTGCTTCTCTTTGAATATTATATGTTGCTTGTCTGCAATAATACTGACCAAAGCCAGGAGTGACAAGGGGTCTCGGGGTCGCCCTCTAGGCCCTTCGCAGGTTGTCTAGGGGTTCCCAAGCTCGCTGGGTCCCCTTGATAAATCCTCTTGCATTGTCGTCATTGGAGAAAGAAATTAAAAATACTGTAACCACTGATCTTCACGAAGCGCATGAAATCTTCACTGACAAATAAAATCTTCACTGGAAGAAATGGAATCTTCACTGAAACAAAATGAAATCTTCACTGATTTTCGATGTTTTCTGGACAAATTGATGGGAATAGTTGTCTCTGTATATAGTCGCAGGGATTTGGCTACTATCACCAATCCCTACGCTCAGAGACGGCTTTTTCCATCAATATCCTTTAATTACTTTCCCTGTCTCCATGACATGATAGGAAGGACTATTATCTCCCACGATGGGGAGTAATTACTTCTTCTCAACCTCGACGCCAAGGCTGATATTATCAAGCCTTTAATTATTTTCTATATGAAGGATTTTTATCTCCCAGTATCGTTATTCCGCGCTTATTTAGATTTTCCATTAATATTTTTCATTATTAGTATTATTATTACCAATTTACTATCAGTATTAACAATTATTATTATTATTATTATTATTATTATTATTATTATTATTATTATTATTATTATTATTATTATTATTATT
>JBBMKC010132935.1:0-16009 GCA_037834085.1 Bipalium vagum
AATAATAATAATAATCATAATAATAATAATAATAATAATAATAATAATAATAATAATAATAATAATAATAATAATAAGTGATAATTTATTATTAAATTCAATTCTTTGCTTTAGAATATATATACGCTCAACGGCAATTATGAAACCCCCGAGTTATAAAATAGTTCACATGGAAATTGTGAACAATGAAAAAACGAATTTGCCAATTCCTTATGAAGATGAAATGGATAATTCTTTGGTGACGGTTTACACCTCTCAGACCACATTTCTTTCCAATACATTATTATCAGATTGTATATTTTTCGTTACTCAAGTTACCAAAATGCCCGGCCAAAGTCTCGGTATATTTCTTCGAGACAGTAATCCATTTACCGATGAGCCCGGTCTATTTGTTTCTCGGTTGAATGAAAATCTATCAATTTCTTTGCAATCAGTAGACAAGGAAAAAACAATAGTGAAAGTACAAATGAATTCTCCAAATTTAATTCCAGACGACAATGCATTTGTAGAAGAATTGCTGCCATCCTCCGTAACAGATGGAACACACAAACAAAATGCATGTCAAAGACAGAATAATCCCAACACGGCCACCACAAGCATTTCAATAAGTAAACTTTATTCCCATTCAAATGCTTATGATTTAAATGAGCAGAAAAATAATTCTGTCTCATTAAATCAAACAGAATTTACCAGAAAGCCCATTGGAGAAAACAAGCAGGAAGAAATTGCTAAATTTCCATCCAACATTTTTCCCTTTCAGATCGGCGATAGAATTTGTCGAGTGAGAATTTCTCATTCCTCATACACAAGCGACGAAAACAATTCTTCTGTTATAGAGAAAATCGATAATTACACACGAAACGATGAGAATAATAAATGTAATAATAATAATAACAACAAATGGTATGATGCGGAAAAGAAGTACAATCTCGATGATGTAGTTTTGTTTATGTCGATTTCGAGTTTTCTGGAATTAAGTATACTGAGAGAAGGACGACATAATCAGAAATCGCATTTTGAACACGTTGATGAAAAATATTCCACTTGTGACGAAGACAGTGATAAATCATTTCCCGATGATCCAATACGTCGCGTGAGCTTTCAATTGTATGATCCTGACAACCGATCGATTTCTCCACAGCAATCCATTGACAATCCAAACCAAGACCAAACCCAATCGAAAATCTTGTCGTTGATAACGAACAAAACTAAAGATCAACATGTGCACTTTGATGGATTTGACAATTCGACAAATTGGGGCCCGTTGCATCCCACTTTGGCCACTTCTGAGCCAACAATGCTAAATTCGGCATTTTCTTTGGATCAGTCGAATTTAAACGATAGAAAAAAGTCTACTTCAAAATCCATTCTTTTCCGTGAAGTTCCAACTGAAGATTCTAACGATAGTGGTTTGTCCAGTGAAAATTCTTGGCTGCCTTCCATTATATCAACAATCAATTCTTCTTTGCCCATTGACACGTCTAATTCCGTTGCCCGTCGCGATATGTCTGCTCCCGAATCTTTTGGATCTGGAAATCAGATGCGAACGGTCCATTTTGCCGGTTCGAAGATCTATCC
Organism: Bipalium vagum; assembly: GCA_037834085.1. Classification (NCBI taxonomy): domain Eukaryota; kingdom Metazoa; phylum Platyhelminthes; order Tricladida; family Geoplanidae; genus Bipalium; species Bipalium vagum. The sequence goes on from JBBMKC010132935.1 coordinate 1,579, forward strand.
TCAACCGGTGCCCAATGAAGGTTACCTGCCCAGTCATCAAGTACCCTGGCTGTATCAAAGAGCAACCCTAACGAATCCGCGAACAGTGACTTTCAAAACCAATCAGAAAGCATCAATATCATCACCGCCATCACCGCAGTCTCAGGGACCTCTTAAAAATGTGTACTGGCCACCAAATTACTATATCCCACGACCTATGGGTCCACTTTATCCTTCTCAGAGTCTTTCAGATCCAAGAATGTTGAATTATCGTTGGATTTCTCCACCCACAGCACAATCGTATCAGGTAGAAGTCGCAGATAAAGGCATTCAATGTGGACCTGAAAGATATGGATATAATTCAGATACTGAATTAAAGATCAAACCTCATCAACATTTTCCAGTGGATATAAATCCAGTTAACAAAAACCAAGTCAAATTTTCAGCGTCAAGAACTGCTCCCCATCTTCACAGATCCTCTGTAAATTATTCATCTGGTGAAGAAGAAGGGCTCTATCAGGCTACCTCTCCATCTCGATATGTGAACCCTCAACAAGCCATGTTATGCTCAAATCAAAACATAGCTTATAAGCAAGTTGGTGGATATACTTCTATGGAAGATGAAATGAGAAACCTTAATATTAGATGTAAGAATAATTACCCTTGTAACAATATATCAATTTATGATTATTTACCGATTTAAACTTTTTCAACTAATACCATCATTACCTTTTTAATATGATCATGTACAACCCAGTAACGATAACCAGTTACTTTCAAAGTAAATTTTTTTTAGAAATAGGTTCATTTAAACAAAAAATTATGATTATATTGGATAAAATGTGATAAAAAATCTTGCAAAAATTAATTCACATTAACTCATCAATAATTTTTTGTTTTAATTTTCTGTTCTACAGAATATAAAGTAGATCTTTGCTTTGATCTGGGTTTTTTAACTGTGTTTATTTCTCAAAAACCATTAATATAATTATCGCAGCTTTTATAATTGCTTATTAATTATATCCCCTGTAATTATGACAAAACCATTCACTTTGATATTAACATAATCGTTTATTAAGTAAAAGAAACATAAAATGTTAGTAAAAATCATACATACTATAGTATATATAAGAAATCAGCCACTGTGTTAGTTTTATATTCCCATCTCTCCTCGCCGAACATCTCTCCAACCCCCTTTCATTCTCTCTTTACTTCCAAAGAAAACCTTTCAAAATCGTAGTAGTACTAATCAAGAAATAAACGACAGATCATTACCAATTTAGTCCTCTTCACAAACATAGGCTTTCAACATCAAATCCAATAATGATATTACATTATTATATAAAAAGGGGGAAATTGCTTTCCATTTATTTTCGTCTGTCGTCTACCATTAATTAACAAGAGTTCTTGACATAAATCATTTGCTTTGACTTTTCTCGGTTTTATTAGTTCAGAATTATTACTACTTAACTTTTCTCTTCATTAAATATTGTTCTCTTTTATCCGATTTATTCTTTTCCACCAGAAGATGTTCTTTTAGTTTAATAAGAGATCACTATTCCTAGCTAGATTCAATTCTGCTGGAACTAATGGGTTCCATATGTCAAGACGTTGACGTTAGAGTCAGTTCTTATTCACAACGAAGATCAAATGTCTACTTTTCAACAGTTGACATTGGATAATAAATAGTTTTTTTACTTCACAACGATTTTCCCTGTTCTATTTATTCTACACATTTCCATAATATTATATTTTATTCTGATTTTTTGCAAATAAAAAAGATCGTTTTCCACACATTTTATATTATATTACTTAATAATATTTGTTTAAATTGTACACAGATAAAAGATTTTATTGTCATTTATATTTCAATAAATACATTTTCTATACCAAGGGGAAAAATCGATATCATTGATTAAAAGCCTATTTTAGACAATATTTTTGTATAATTCTCGTTCAACGATGACATCCGACAATAATTATAATAAGATTGAAAACCTATTAATATTTAATTCGAAAAAATCCATTAATTAGCAATTCATATATTATCTCCCTCAAAAATAAATATCCCATAGTTTATGAAATAGAAATTTACAATGTTCTGAAAAACTGAAAACTTTACTTTCATCAACAATAAATTTGTTTCATTTTTAATTTAAATTAAATAACATTTTTTTAAATAGGACAATATAAGTAAATTACTTATTCGAATTTATTATTTTTATTATTATCATTATTATTATTATTATCAATAACATTATAATCAATATTAATATTATTAATGTTAAAATTATTATTAGTGTATTTTTATTTTTTTTAATTATTTTTATAAATATAATTAATATTATTTCATAATTATTTTAGTCATTAATTATAAAACGGCTTTACATATTTTTCCAATTACTATGTCCATTGTAAATCATTTTATCCTAGCTTTATATTGTTAATATTTATTTTCTAATTATTTAATGATTTTTTAATAATTATTAATTTCAACGTTTAAGCGAATTATAGGTTCTAATAAAAATAAATTAAGTAAAAGAATATTATTAAAAAATATAATTTATTAATACATTTTTATAAATATTACTAACTGTTAAAACTGGTAATATAATAATAAAAAATTATATTGATTTGGAACAAAACTGTTTTATTAGAATCAGTTAATTTAGATTCCTAGGATACTAATGTTATTCATAGTCTCAGAAATAAATGTATAATTTATAAAATTATAACTCCAATAAATAAAACCTTAACCAATATATTATATTGGTAAATAAAAAACATTTTTTTCTGTTTTAAGTATGTTTGTTCGAGTATTTAGATATTAAATTAATTCTGCCTCTTTAGCCAAAAGAATCATTATATAAAATTTATTTATCTAAGATATCGCTATTATCAATGACTATTTTCCGTAACCTTGTTGAATATTTAAACAAATACATTTTTAAGTAAAAGGTGAATTTATAAATTATTAACCTTTTTTTGATTCATTAAGAATTTTTTTTTAAAAAGTTTTACGGAATCTTTGGAAAAATACTGAAAAATCGACGAAATCTCAAAACTAAAACTTTACTTTTATTAGTAAAATTGGTTTATTTTATTCTTAAGATTTAACGTTAAATTGATTTTTTGATAATGTTAAATGTCATTAAACAATCGAAAACATTTTTAAGCAAGTTGTATGAAAAGAAATTTTTATAAGATTTTTTGAAAATGAGAAATTTGAACTACTTGAAGAAGTGTAAATCTTTTTAAAAAATGACGATAAATAGAATTTAATATCTCAAGAAAGAATGTAATATATAGTTATTATATTAAATTACATTGAAATTATTACCTTTGTTTTTAATTAATCTTGTTCAGTTTTTATGCACACCATTTAAATAGATAAGTAAATAAGTCATAAATGATAAGAAATTATCATATTACATTAACCAATATAATTTGAATAAGAAAAACACGACATTCCATTCAACTATATGAATTCATGAAGGTGGAACAAATGTCAGAGAAATCACAGATGTTAGAGAAGAAATCATTATATTGTTTAACGGACATAGAATTTGTGGTTTAAAGAAAGCTTGCAGCATCGTCAAATTCGTATTAGACAATTTCGAACCACAAACAAATGTTCTTCTTGCTGTTAATGACTGAATTATGTCGGCCACAAAATAAACATAAATTGAAAAATGAACCTCAGAAAAAAGGTGTACCTTAGAAAACATATTGAATTCATAGAAGTTATAGTCTACGCTCATACCATCCACAGCGATGGTAGCCATTTATATCTCATTATAAAGCCACAATGCAGCTGGTGTTAAAAATGATAACATTGAAGTAACAAATGAAATTGTATTATCTTTCGTGATAAATGAAAATTCTGTTGTTGACAAAGTGATGGACACTTGAAGGTGAAACGTTACAGTGACGAACAAAATGTTAGCTTGATGTTACCAATTCACAAGAGAGTTGCACTTTGAATTATTGTATGAAGTACCATTCCGGTCACCACGCTCTATTTATCAGAGATAATTTTAATTCTCTTTGATATTGAAACCCGTATCACTCTTATTAATGAAAACATTGTAGAGTATTAGTTTTCAAGAAGGACATTTCATATTCAGGACATAAAAGTAAAGTTTTGAAAGAATCAAAAGTAGAAAAATAATTTTGCCAGTATACTCACCAGATTTATTTGCTATTAAACACATTATTATTATTAACTGATTCTATTAAATTTTCTTATTCGTTGTCAGCTATGACCTTGTCTTGATAGGCATAAGACATTGTATAAATTACGAAATAAATTTCAACAAATATAAAACGACATGCCTCAAGGGGAAATGAGTCTTCTGATTATTAGTATGCCAAGAAAAACCCAAGATTGTGTAATAAAACATAGTATTATGATTGGATATTAACATCTCCACGGGTTTGCAATATAAATTTACTTATTTCATGCAATTTAATCAAATATATTTGATTATTTTACTTTTTCAGTTTTCACCTCTATTTTGACAATGCAAATTTAATTTTGATAAAATTATCGGCTAAACAGTAAAATGTTATTAAAGAATGGGTTGATGAAGACTGTTTGATCTCATTAACAATAGTTGCTGATAAATGTTTGAAAGAATTCAATGTAACAGTTTCAAGCACTACAATGAAAAATGTTATATCAGATTTTATACATTAAAATGATTGCATAATATTACAGAAAAAAGAAATGATGCATTCAATATACAAAAAAGATTATGCACAAGAATTTATTAAACTTCTTAATCAAGTTACTGAGAGTACCTTTTTTTACGAAGTTTGCTTTAATGTAAGCATAAAAGCTAAAAGAATACGATCTTTTAAAGAAAAAAGCTATTTAGGTTGTCCAATCTTTAAGATCAAGAAACATATCTGTTTGCTGTGAAATGAATAGGGAATCTTTATTTTGTATTTTGGTGCTCAAACTAGTATTTTAATGGTGAATTTTTGAATGTATAGAAAATAGCTTTGCTTAAAAATGTGTATGAAATCGGTTTTAATACAATGGACAATGTTTCTTTCCATAAAACTACAGAATAAGGAAATTCATAGAGGAAAACGGTTTCAATTTATTATTTTTACCTCCATACTCACAATTTTAAAATCCCATTGAAAATTTATTTTTAAAACGGAAGGAATTTGTACGAAGAGAATGATCAGAAAATAAAGAATCTTTAATGGAACTTATAATTAATTGGTCAAGACTTATTACAATTGAAGATTGCCCCCTTTCTATCGCGATATGGCTTCTTATATTCCAATGAAATTATTAATGAATACATTTATTTCTGTTTGATTTTTTAACGTTGTGAAAATATAGATGTGTTCAAATGTACTTATTCTCCATTACAAATGTTTAATAATACAAAAAATAAGATTTTATTCCTGGCTTCCGTTCTGATCAATCTTAATGAACAGATCGTAATAGTACTTGTATTTATAATAATCAGTTTGGAAAATTGGAGAAAACCAATACTCTCTCGTTAATCTTTTATTAACTTCATTATTACAGATTGAACGACAAAATATGTTGTTTTGTGAATATTTCTGGGCCAGTTTGTTTCCTATGAATTTCAGTCTCCAAATATGTAATCTGATTCTCAGTGAGTAGAATCATAAGAGATAAGGGACCCTTAAAATAACTTAATTTCTATGAACAGTCGAGACGCAATATTGAATGGTTCCTTGTGAAGAAATATCTGTTTTACAACTTTAATATGGAATGATTTCTTTTTTTATTAAAATCCATATGCGTTTGTTTTTTAGGCTTTATTATTAATTGTATTGTGAAATGAGAAATTATCATACGCCACGAGAGTTTTGGAGACAACGGCAATAAATAATTATATAATAAAAGCAATAAATGTGACAAATGAAAGTCATAAAAGTATGATTTTGTGACATGGTTTTATGTGTAAAGGTTTCTGAAACCGTTTTTGAGAATATATATAACATGGTATTTCATCATATTTATATTACGTTTAATTTTTTCATGTAAGAAAATAAATAAATCAATAGAATTTACACCAATAAAATTATTTCATTCTTTTTTTTGTTTTACTTATCATATTGTGCAGGATGTGTAAAAAGTAACTACCAGAGTTGAAAAACCAACAAATTTTTATTTCATAATTTCATTTAAATTAAATGATTTAATTTTTATGGTATATAAACATAGGATTTCAAAAGTTTTATGTAAGTGTTAAATTGTTGTTAAATTGGTTGTTAAATACCAAGATACCATTCCTGTCCATAAGTTAATGTTTGGATAGGTATTACGATGTCACGTTTGTATAATCCCTTATTCTTTAATGGGAATGGTTCTAATTATTTAGACATGCCTAAATCTAACCTCATGCACAACTTCGTCCCAGACAACTATAGAAAATAATTTTTCGATAGGAGTGCCTGTTCATTACTTGCTTTAAGTTACACTTTTTTTAACAGCACCTTTCCCAGAAGGATGATTAATAGATAAGAACCATTCAGTTGGGCTGCGAGATCACCAGAGCTTTTAGCAGTGGATATCTAAAGACTAAGCATTATACATAGAAACGACAGAAGCTCCAAGACCTGAAAGATTTAATTGAAGAAGAGATATCCAAAGTACGACTCGAAATGTAAAAATACTATAATCGTTTATATATTATTTATATTATAATCTTTTATAGACCTGTATCAATGTTATTGAATTTTCTGAAGAAAAATATTAAATTTAATAAATGAATCTTATTGTATTAAAAATTGCATTATTATTCAAAATATATTTAGCAATGAATAATCTTAGAATTAGTTACTTTTCATTGATAATAAATTTTTATTAAGGATTTTTATTAAACCAAGCCTACCAAAAGTTTATATTTAATTTTTTCTTTGCATTTCACGAGTAAGGAAAGAAGAGAGGAAGAGAATTTCACTGAATTTAACTTTATAAATCAGACATTAAATGAGGGGAGAAAAGTGATAATATCATTTTCAGAATACTTTTATAATAATGATGGAAGTTTTTGGTTAAAACATACCTAACATAAAATATAAATGTTTTTGACTTCAATGTTGTACATTTACGGTTGAACAGTTATGGATTTTTTTATTTTCTTGAACCTTAATTAAGGGTCTTTCATTTGTTTAACACACAACTCATAAATTACATCTATTTTTAATAGTGTACAATTAAAACAAAACAGATCGGTGATAGAAAATAATTAATTATATTATTAACTTTCTTTTCATGGTTTTGATATTTCGAAATCAAATAAACTATATAAGAATAATTAAAATATTATTATTCTCAACCCGTTAACATATAACAGATATATTATCAAAGAGTGTAGACTGTTTTGAGATTGTAATTAACTGATTAGATTATGTGAGATTCTGAGTTTCATGTCAACGATAAATGATGGCATTATCATGTCAAGAGATATTGAGCAAGATATTGAAAGTTCAGTTCTTTATTATTATAATATATTATCATATATTGATTTCCCAAAAAGGAAAACCATACTGTCGATTTCTTTTAAATAATAATAATTTTAATAATATTATTAATAATAATTTTAAAAATTAAAATAGTAATAATAATAATAATAATAATAATAATAATAATAATAATAATAATAATAATAATAATAATAATATAAATTTAAATGGAGTGTTCAAATGCAATTATATCCTTATATTATAATAATACATTATATAAACTGCCAAATTTCATCTTTAATTATTCTAAATTTTCTAACGACTTAATTAATAGTAAAATAATTTCGATTCATTTAAAGAAATAATTACTGTCCATCATTAAAAAAATGAAATTTTCTAACTTAAATTTTTTTCATATTTCGATTGTAAATATCATTTGATCCGAAGATAATCAAATGACACGAAATAAGAATTTTTTCTTAATATTATTTTTCTACAAATTTCATATTTATTTTTTGTAAATTATTATGTATTTTTCTCTTCAAAATAAATTTTAATCGTAAATTTTCATTACATAATTTCTTTGTTTAAATGATACTATTGTCTATTCTCTTTTCTTTACTTTTCTAATGTTAAAGAAATAAAAAAAGGATTGTGTCATCCAGTAAAGAATATGTTCATGCTCGTGAAAGGTGAAATAGAGTTGATAGAAAGAGACTTCCTTACTTGGGTACAACAAACTTCACATGCCCCACCGGGTGAAAAAATATCATACATCAATTTGAATACAAAATCTTTTGCATTTTATTTTCCTTTATAATAATTTGGTTTTCAAACATTATTTTCTAATTACTTTTTAACTGGAGTTATCATAAAAAAACCCAATTTTCATCGCCAGTTAAAATACAATTTAGAAATTCTTTAATTTGCTGATATGAGATAATTAACAAATTATCATTGATATTTAATTGCGTCATAATTGAAGTGGTTTATATTTTAGAGAAGTTGGATAGATTTCTAATTAAATAAATGTTAAAAGAAGAGAATTTGTATTGTCCTCAATATTTGAGTTCTAATGAGCTCCTATGGCCAACACACTATCGGTAGACTCTAAATAGATTTATTCCCGAAGTTTTCGACGAGATGTTTTTAAAAATCAAATTCTGAAATCGATATTTTGAGGAAAAAGATGGGGAATTCTGGATTGAAAAAATGGTTCAAGAAGATCTGGAAGAAGAATACGTTGAAGCAGAGGAGATATCGGATAATTTTGAAGAGAAACTGAAACTAGTCTTTGACAGACCAAAAAAGATATTTAATCAGATTTAGAAAAACAAATTATAGGATATATATTTTCGAAGAACCACAGAAATTGTGGAAAAGATATTAACTCTTAATTGGGATCGGGAATCCCTAATAGCAGGGCTTTTAGTGAACAGAGAGAAGAGCATAAGGATGAAGAAAAAGACATTTCAGGAAATTGATAAAACCAAACCCAAAGCTATGCAGGTTATGATTGATTTTGAAAACGATTTAAGTAGAACAAGCGCTGTGGGTTCCTACAGAAATGTGTTGAACATTAGATTTTAAGGAAACTAAAAGAGTTTAGGGGTAAAATTAAAGGAAAAAGAGACAAGTACTAGTGTATTTCAATAAAGATAAATGACCAATTCTTTGAGTGTTTGCTGGATACAGGAAGAGAGTCAATAAGACGAGATAGTAATTTTAGCGCTGAATTTTCTGGAACTATGTCAACCATGAAGAATTTGTTATATGCCAATAAGAGCAGATTAACATTTGTAGGTCGATCATAATTATAAAATATTGGAGAGTTTTAAGTAAAATTCAAGAGTCAGATCTTTGGCTAAATTCTGAAAATTAACTTTTTCGAAAATCTCGGATATATCTTCAGTGAAGAGGGTGTTCGAACAAATCCCACAATTATAGATAATATTGTGTCATTCAGAAAACTATTTTCTACAATAATCTCTACAGTCTTCTAGATATCTGCAATTATTACCGCAAAATCATTCAGAATTTTGCCAAGTTGAAACAAATGTGCGGTCGTTCAAAAAAAAATGTTGATATGGACAACAGAAACTGACAAAGTTTCCACAGAACTGTAGATAGATTAGGCTATTTTTTACTTTAGACTCAGATGCCACTCTTGATGCAATTGGGACAGTGTTAACTCAAAGAGATGTAGTGGAAAGGGAGCGTGTGTACGCATGAGGTTTTCATTTAATGTCCCATTCATGAAAAGGTACCAGTCACTAACAATAAAAGAACTTCTATCGATATTTTATTTCACAAACCTTTTCAAACATTATCCATATGGCAAACAGTTTACTGTACGACCGATCATAAAAAAAATCAATTACTCCACAATTCCAAAAGTGGATTAGATAAAAATAAAATACTGAAAAAAGGAGTGAACATCAAAAAGCGGATATGCTATCAAGAACTTGTAATCAGTGTTCACAATGTTTATTACACAATGAAGATGTGAAAATTGGAAGAATACAAACACGTGTGCTTAATACGTTAGAGTTGAAATAGGACATAATATGGATCAATGGCAGCGTAATATTCCAGAGATTTTACGTATTAAAAACAATAGAAAAGAAAAGTTTCCAATATTGGTATGACATGTAACGCGAACTGGAAGCGTGAATACAAGAGAAATTTACAAAAAATTATGGAATAAGTACACAAAAATCTTTCATATACTGAAACGAAAAAGGAACTAGATATGTGACAAAACTTTGATAAGAAACTGTGGGCATGTACTAAAGAAGTTGTAAAGCAATGTGATGCGTGTGAAAAATCGAAGACATTGGCAACTAGATCATAGGGGATGGTAATGATATTTATGGAATCAGAAATTTTTAAATAATGATTAATATTTACGGACCTTTTAGAGAAACATGAAGTGGAAAAATATATCTTTACCATCATTATGAAGACAATATATTTATTAGATTTATCGTAATTCCAAGACAAGACGAGCGAACAATACTAAGCTCAACATTGAATGATTGGGTTTGACGTTTGGAGCTTCTCAAAAAATTTATTTAGATTTTGGAAAAGGGCAAGAATTTTCATGAAAGATGAAAGCAAAATCTTTTTATGCAGTTCTTATTAATAGTGGTCGAACGGATTGATCGAAAGGCCGTTTAGGACTGTAAAGAAACTGTTTGGAGCAACTCTTAATGAAGAAAAAACTTTAATTTTGGACAGTATACTTCATTATAAGACCATTCACAAATGAAACAGATTTATTAGTCTTGGAATAGATTCGTTTAAATGTAGAATTTGTTTTAAGTAGAATATTCAGCCATTTTTCATGTATAAAATCTGATAGTTGTTCAAGAGACGAATTAAAAAGTAATTTTTTCTTACCCCAGTCTCTGATATTCACATCAAGTGATTTAGAGGGCCAAGAAAAATGTAATTCAGATTAATTGTTTTTTAAAGCAATCTTTAAAAAATCTGGCTGTTTGGATTGGAGAATTTTTATCCTGAAATATTGAATCATTGTTAGAAAATAAATCCATGTACATAGGTCATTCTTATTTATCACGACAGTGATTAAGAACCAGAATTTTCTTTGTCAACGTCACTATAGATGTTGGACTTGTGAATCTCTCGATTAAATGATTTTGAGAAAACAGAAATACTTAAATTGATTTTGAATTTTCCTTAAGTCTCCAGATTTCTCTATTCAATCCGATTCATAGGTAGTCGATCTTTTCCATTTAGTACAGTTACGAACATTGCTATATTTAGCAAATGAGGTCTTCTATTGGGATATGTATGCAATCATAACCTTTGGCAATACAGTTCTTGGCACACCAATTATATTGGAAATCTTTGTTATAGAAATTCCAGCTACATGTGCGTCAATACGCGTAGAGTGTCTAGATCCATCTGTCTATGTCGAAATAATGTAATATTAAAATTATTGTAACTAAAATTTAAAATAACACAAAAAAAATTGGAAATTAAACTAAAAACCTTGTAAAAATGCAACCTTAATTAATTAATGTCACAAACGTATTCTTTCCAAAATAAATTTTTTATTTGTGAATGGTTTTATAATGAAGTACTGTCCCAAATTAAAGTTTTTCATTAAGAGTTGCTCCAAACAGTTCCTTTACAGTCCTAAACTGCCTTTCGATCAATCCGTTTGTCCGCTGTTATTAAGAACTGCATAAAAAGATTTTGCACTCATCTTTCATGAAAATTCTTTCCACAAGAAATCGATCTGTATTGCATTTATTTAGATTCTTTAAAGATTTCAGTGGTACGTTTTCTTAACAGATCATGAGATAACAAGTTAACCATTTCACGCTCCTTACAAGTGAGATAATAATAAAAAATTGTATCAAGAAATATTGCATTTGCTGTGCAATTTCTTATGAGACCTGATATGAATATTTAAAATAGCATTTTTCAAAGGCATCTTGAAGATACCAAAAGCTCTTCCAGATCTTGATCTTTCTGGAATTAATTTTTTAACTTTTAATTAATAATGTTTATGCTACTGTTACATTATTTCCAAGTAGAAGCTCTTTGAATAATTATTCGAATTTCTCTATTCACATAATGACAAAAATTTCAACGTGAATGAGCACCAATCAGAAATTTAAATAATTTTTATATTAAAACAAAATTCAAAATTGCTGGATTTTGAGTTTAATGAAATGTTTCGTATCATTTTATATTGATTTTATGAACTTTGATAACGGAGTTCTTAGCAAAATTTCGTGAAAATAATTATTTATGATTTTATTATCATTCTGTGATATATTTATAGAGACGATTTATTCATTTACACAATGTATTCACATATTTTAAAACATAATGTAACTTAATTAAAGTTTTCAAATTTAATTCATTATATACTTTATTATATACACTTTCTCCAATAATTATCCGTGCGATTATGTTGCAAATAATAAAATAACATTTAAGGAAAAAATTGTTAGAATTTTTTTCAAAGGCTATTGTTTCTAAGTATAATAACCAATGCATCATATTTCAAAATCAATAAGAGGATGAAAAAATAGTTTGTTTTAAAAATATAAGCATAATTCTTTGAAAAGTTTGAAAATAAGTGACACAAAAAATATCCGTAAGAATATATTTGTTAAACAGACAAACAATTAGTAACAAAATTTTGTTCTTAATAATTTCGGCTGTATGTTACGGGTCTTTGTCATGTTTGAATTTAACGTCAGTCTCAAGACTCAGATGATGGACAGATTTCAACAAATTATCTTTTAAAATTTTTAAATAACCTTGCTTATACGTTATTCCATCGATGAAGACTAAATTTCCACCTCCGAAACTTGAGAAACATCCTCGGATCATAATCGATCCATTAGCATGCTTCACCGTCATACTAAGGCATTCTAATTTTATTTCTTCTCCCGGATTTTGCCAAAGATTAGCCTTTCTATCCGACCAAGAAACGTTAAATTTACATTCAACAGACCAAAGGACTATTCCAGTCGGTTGAATGTTTCAGAAGTTCTTTGACCCATGTAACACGTGTTTTCAGACTATTCTTTGAAATTAATGGTATTTTCGTCCTATCCTCACATGAAACCCTATCTCTGAAAAACGATTTCTCACTGTTGACGGGGAAATTGATATGTCGTTGTCTTTTTAAATTTCTATGCTTAATTTTTCGGCTGATATCCTTCGATTTTTCATCATAATTCTTTGAATTATTCTATCTTCTCTAATTGTTATTAGTCTTAGCATTCCTCGCCCAGTACTAGTATTTACGCTGCTATCACGAGAAAACTTTTCCAGAATATACTGGACGCTAGATTTTGGACGTTTAAGATGTCTGATATCTGGTGAACACTAAAATTTTCTTTGCTACATGTAAAAACGAGATTTCGGAAGTCTGTAGAGTATTTTTTGTCTTTGGACCTATTCAAATAATCAATTTAGAAATCCTATGAAAACTTTGTAAAGCTATATAAATTAAAAATCTCCAACTTTATTTATACAAATAAAACGTTTAAACAATAATTTTTTAAGATTTAACCTAAATATAATGCTATTTCTATAAAAGGTTAAGGTCGTATGGATAATTATTGTTTATTAATAATCAGAAAAAAATTCTAATTTAGAAAATTTAGAAATTTTCATTATTAAAAATCTACATCAATCTTTATAAATAAGCGCATTAATAATGATAGTATTATAAACACAAAAAATTTTAAAAATCCATTGATTTTCTTTTAAAAATTTATGTTTCAAACATTTATGTATAATCGTGTGGATAATTATTGGAGTAAGTGTATTTTTTTTACTTAATGTGTAAATTGTGCAGAAAATAAGTTATTACCGATATCAATATTTAATGTAAAATATTGAATTTTATAATTAATAAAAAAATCTTAATAGTATATATTGAGAATTATTTTACACACATTTTTCTTGAAATGCTTTTCTTTTTAAATTTTCTTTCATATTTTTTCTGATTATCATTTAAGCAATAATATAAAATTAAGAATTTTTTGAAAATAAGAAATATTTCTCCTAGATTTTTATAAATATTTCCATCTATGGTACAATTAAAACTTGAAGATTTTATCATGTATAATAATTAAAAGTGAAGTATTATAATCAAAGAAAAAACGAAAATATTATTTATTTTTGTTGATTTGGCAATATTTTAAAAAAATATATTAGTAAAATTTTCGAAATAGCTTTATAATTTTATAAATTATCAAATATAGCTAATATTTGAAAAAAATAATTAAATATAATATTATGTTTGAAACTATAATAATAATTAATATTAATTATATAATTCAAATTTTAATGTAAAATTCAAGTAAATTAATACTAAAATATAATTATTTATTAATTAATAATAAAATCTTGATAATAACTACAATAATAATAATAATAATAATAATAATAATAATAATAATAATAATAATAATAATAATAATAATAATAATAA